>JAJLTH010000050.1:0-72056 GCA_030568035.1 Tetrapisispora nanseiensis | reverse complement strand
AGCCTTTATAGCAATAGAGGGATGGACGTTCGGCGGCTAACACTTCGATCATGATGTACGGAACAGCACGTGACGGAACAGCACGTGATTGGACACACGTGATTGGACACACGTGATTGGACACACGTGATTGGACACACGTGATTGGACACACGTGATTGGACACGGACCTCTATTCTTCTTCTTCCCACACACGTGACACACCGGCCAATCATCTCTTACTATCGCTCATCAGCGCCCTGGCAGAAGTTACCCGCCCACAGTAGCCCAAAGAAAAACTGATAATTTCATTTGTTTTAGAAAGTTCCCCTTTTTGGACTTCGACACAGAAATCCACGTACAACTCTGACACATGGACACCCACACACCACACAATGTGTTACTCTCACGCCCTCACGCTCTCTCTCTTTCTCTTTCTCTCTCTCTCTCTTATATCGGTTTTATTTCAATTTTGAAAAATACAAGAAATTATATTCTTTTATATATATTATTTATATATTATTTATATAATATAATAGATATTGTTCTTTTTATTACTTATTATATAGTTCTTTTCATGATTATTATATTAATAATATAATTTTGTTTTAATTATAAATTACTTTAATGTATACCCCCCATTTATTTGCTCATAGTGTGAATTTCATCCTATACAATCGTATTATTGTTCCCTCCCCTCCCCCACAATCGATCATCATACTAGGTCAACAATTGCTATCACTATGTTAAGGTTAGCTTCCGCATCAAATCGTCAACTATCAAAGAGACTTATCTCTACCAATATCAAAGCTCTATCGAGCACATATCGTACTCCAAACTTCGGCTCCAATGTTAAGCAGGATAGAGACGCCGACAAGTCAAGATCTTATGCATACTTCATGGTAGGTTCTCTCGGTTTACTCTCTTCTGTCGGTGCCAAATCCACTGTGGAGACTTTCGTCTCTTCCATGTCTGCATCCTCAGATATCCTGGCCATGGCTAAGATCGAGGTCAATCTAGCCGCAATCCCAGAAGGTAAGAACGTCGTCGTCAAATGGCAAGGTAAACCGGTCTTCATCAGACACAGAACTCCAGATGAGATCGTGGAGGCAAACGACGTCGATATCTCTACTTTGAGAGACCCTCAAGCAGATTCGGATAGAGTCCAAAACCCAGAATGGTTGATCATGTTGGGTATTTGTACACATCTGGGTTGTGTTCCTATCGGTGAAAGTGGTGACTTTGGCGGTTGGTTCTGTCCTTGCCATGGTTCTCACTACGATATTTCAGGAAGAATTAGAAAAGGTCCTGCTCCATTGAATTTGGAAATTCCAAAATACCAATTCGACGGTGAAAAAGTCATTGTTGGTTAATCATAAACGCATTTTACTAAAATATTTTGCAAATTTTTTAGTTTAAAACGAAAAAAAAAATACAAAAAACAAAGAACCTTCTCATATGTCACTACAAATCAATTTGAAGAAAAAAGAATAAAGAAAAAAGACAATATTAGAGATATTATATTTTTTCCCCCCTCTCTCTTCCTCTCTCAATTTTAACATTCAATTTTTTATTCAGGAACATCACACCATACTCACACACTCACAAAACGTATATATAATTGTCTACTTTTGCTTTTATGTGTGCTTATTTTTTTTTTGTTTCATTTTTATTTTACACCATAAAGATTACTGATTGACACTTTTTTGTTTTTTGGTAACCAGTGAAAAATTTAAAATACAAGTAAAGATTAACCATCAAAAGCGATTCTTCTCATTGTTCCTTATTTTATAATATTCATATTTAAGTAAATATAACTATTTATTATTTATATATCAATTCGATAACTGATATTTTCAAATTCCATCTCGTCTTCTTCATGTCGCTATAATCTGACGCAATACGATTTCACCCTAATTTCCACAAACAACGACACACAGATAAATAACAGAACCATTGACAATGACAATTGATCCATTTTAACAACTACCAACACACTTCTTATCGAGAAGAAAGCACACCTCACCCACCCCCCTCCATCTTCATTTATCACCTTTCTACTCACCGTCGCAATTTATTACCGTCAGCACACTTAATATATTAATATACTTCGTGAATAGTGATACGCATCATCTACTGTACAGATTTCACTTTCGATCTCGCAATGAGGTGTGAAATATGGAATTCTTCCGTAAGAACAGCATACTTCAAATTTAGATACTGTAATTGTTGATGAAACAAGTAATGTTGAATTATATAAACAATTAAATTTATTGTTCTAATAAATAAATATATATACGTATATATCGTGTTTTCGAGTTTGTTAGCTGGTTCCTCTGTTTTGTTATTTGTAATAGCCATAAATTATCGTTCCCGTCGTGTCAGCCATTCTAGAGGTTAGGATTCTAGTTATTTAGTTACACAGTTTTTGAATATAATAACATCAAACGAAGGTTTCTTCTATTGATTACTGGTAAGCTTTTAAGTCGAAGGACAAAAGGATACATCTTATAATAAAACCTTATCTCCCGGATTTTTTTTTTAATTTTGAACTTTTTACGATTGTTACAATATACACAGATAAAAAACTATGACTACTGTTAAGCGAAATCTAGAGATCACTGCCACTGACTCGGTCACTATTGTGATCAAAGAATGCATTAAATTGTCCACTGCAATGAGAAAATATTCTAAATTTACTTCCCAGTCAAGTATATCTGCTTTGTTGAGTGGTAGTAGTGACATATTTTATAACGATAAAGATTTTTTACATTCAAATAAAAATGAAAATGAAAATGAAAACGATGAGAATGAGGATACTTTATCTTTATTTGATTCAGAAGCAATTACTTTAGATAGATTGATTGTTAAGTTAAAAGATACTACATTGATCAATTCTAATATTACTGCAACTTCTCACAATGCTACTCACAATAACCAGATTAAACAAAATGATCCCCTGCTAGCAGGCTTGATACAGTTAAGGCTGATGTTGAACCAATTAAATTCCTTATCTGATATTGATTCGTTAACTTTAATTCAACCATTTTTGGTTGTCATTGCAACAGGCAAAAACTCAACGTATATTACTTCATTGGCATTAGATTCTATCCACAAATTTATCTCTTTTGACATCATTAATAAGAAGTCAAACAATTATGTAGTTACTTTCAGAGAAATTGTTAACGCTGTGATAAATTGTAAGACAGATAATCAAAAAATAACTAATAGTCAATCTGGTCCAGCAGCCAATATTTCCACCATCGATGATTCAATTTTAATTAAAATGTTGTCAATATTAAGTACTGTGATAAATTCAGAAAATTTTAACTACTTATCAGATGCAAATGTGCATGACATATTGACAGTCATAATGTCTGTAACTTGTAATAAAAAGAAAAACGAGCTATTACGCAAGAATGCAGAATATTTAATGAATTCAATTACAATTAAACTTTTTGGAAAACTAAGTGAAATAAAATCGAAGACCTCCAATAATATGTATATTAATGATGAATCATATTCCAAGGATGCATTAAAAGATGTATTTGAAACCGAAACAATTACCGAAGAAGCTACGGATTTTAACGGAATTGAGAATAAGATACAAGCTGCATCTGTCCATTCCGAAGAAACAAAAAAGGAAAATTTTGAAAATAGTGGAACAAATATGGATAAGAAAACTAATGAATTATCGAGCTCAAGCAATGTTGAAGCAAATTTTGGCATTTCGGTAATTAGACTATATCTAAACATGTTACTATCATTGATTACACCAGAAAATAGTACAAGACATACAAATTCCACAAAAATTTTAGCATTACAATTCATAAATATGGCTATAGAATTATCAGGAGACGATATATTGTTGCACCCTCAATTATTTAACGTAATCTCAGATCCTATTTTTAAATCAATTTTGTTCATTATTCAGAATTCAAGCAAATTATCGTTACTTCAAGCATCTCTACAATTATTCACCACTTTATTTTTGAATCTACACAATCACCTACAAATACAAATCGAGTTGACAATGAATAAATTTTTCGAAATACTTTTAGAAGGAACTGAAAAAGCAACCACCGAAACAGATACAGAATCTAACACAAAATCAAGACCACCAAAAGTAAA
Organism: Tetrapisispora nanseiensis; assembly: GCA_030568035.1. Classification (NCBI taxonomy): domain Eukaryota; kingdom Fungi; phylum Ascomycota; class Saccharomycetes; order Saccharomycetales; family Saccharomycetaceae; genus Tetrapisispora; species Tetrapisispora nanseiensis. Next base: position 67,946 of record JAJLTH010000050.1, on the reverse strand, counting down.
AGAACTTTTGATTGAACAAATTTCCATCCTTTGGACACGTACTCCCTCATTCTTTACATCTCTGTTTATCAATTTTGATTGTAATTTAGATAGATCAGACATTGCCATTAATTTCTTAAAGGCATTAACAAAACTATCCTTACCAGAGTCGTCATTAGTTTCTACTGAGACCGTTCCTCCAATTAGTTTAGAAGGTTTAGTTTGTTTTGTTGACGATTTATTTAATGATCTGAGTTACGTCAACAGGCAAAAATTTCTGTCTGAGAAAGATACTATCGATTTGATTAAAAAGAGAGAACGTAAAACCATGTTTATTAAATGTGCTGAAGAATTTAATGTAAAACCAAAGGTTGGTATTCCTTTACTTATTGAAAAGGGATTTATAGAATCAGATAAAGATTCAGATCTGGCAAAGTTTTTATTTGAAAACAATAGCAGAGTTAATAAGAAACAAATCGGTTTACGGTTATGTGATCCAAAAAGAACAGGCTTATTGAATGAATTTATTAAATTATTTAATTTCGAGAATTTGAGAGTTGATGAGGCGATTAGAATTTTATTAACAAAATTTAGATTACCAGGTGAATCACAACAAATCGAGAGGATTGTTGAAGCATTTTCATCGGGCTATGTAACAAGTCAAAAATATGACGAAGCAAAATTGGAAAATCAAATTGAAAATGACAACTCTTCAGTTCAACCTGATTCAGATTCAGTTTTTGTATTGAGTTATTCAATTATTATGTTGAACACCGATTTACACAATCCACAAGTTAAAGAGCACATGTCGTTCGAAGACTATTCTGGTAATCTAAAAGGGTGTTATAATTCGAAAGACTTTCCACACTGGTATTTAAACAAGATATATTGCTCTATTAGAGACAAGGAAATTGTTATGCCAGAAGAACACCACGGCGACGAAAGATGGTTCGAGGATGCATGGAATAATTTGATTTCTTCCACTACTGTGATGACCGAAATTAAAACTGATAGAAGAACCGTTATCGAAAAATTTAATAAAATTGAGATTGCTCATTTCAACAGAACTATTTTTAAAAATGTTGGTCCAGCGATTTTAAGCACTCTCTTCCAAATATTTGTCGCTGCTTCTGACGAATATATCGCAACAAGAATGTTGGTCTCAATTGAAAAATGTTCATCTATCGCATCTTTTTTCAATTTTAGAGGACTATTTAACGATATTTTACGTAACATTTCAAAAATAACAACTTTGGCACTTCCAGAGGATGAAATAATCACTGCCGAGATCGATCCAATACCATTGATAGAAGTTAAACCTGAAGGCTCAGATATTATTATTCCTGTCAGCACAAGATCTGTTAATTTTGGTAAAATATATAAGGGACAGTTATCCACCATAGTGTTCTTCAGAATAATAAGAAGAAATAGACTGATCAACATGCTTAATGATGTAACTTGGAAGGATACAATTAAAATGTTATTAAATCTTTATGAAAATTTATTATTCCCTGGAGATATTTTCATCGAATTTCAAAAAAAAGTTTATTTAACTAAGTTACCTGCTCCTGAACCCGTTGTGAAATTAAACAGAAATGAAGAAAGTAAAGGGTTATTCTCAACATTCGCCTCATTGCTTACAGGTGGTGAAGAACCTAACACTGAAGATATCGAATTTACAATTAGAAGTATGAATTGTCTTCAAATTTGTAAAATCAAGGCGTCTTTATTTGGCAATGGTACTAATATCACTACTGATGTGATTGACTACTTTTTAGATGCAATTCCAGAAAAGAAAACTCGTGAGAATGCTAGATATTATGAACCAGAATTATTATTTATAACTGAAATTTCAGTTGCACTATTTTCACTTGGGAGAAATGGTGAACAGTTCTCTGATTATTTATTACAAAGACTGACAGAACTAAAATTGAGAGAAGACCTTTCCAAGAATGCATTCCGTCGTTTAACTCACTACTCCTTAATTTTGTTATCCATAATGGATAATAAAACTGATTATTTAGTTGATGTATTGACTAAAGATCTTGAAGGTAGACCCGATGTTTTTGATAGTGAGTTCTTTCAAAGCGAAGAAGGTTATGGATTTATCAGCACTTTATTAAATCTTGCTAATATATCCAATTATGAAGAATCATTGTTTGGAGAGGAGATTTTATGGAATATTTTAAAGGCAGTCACTCCAATATTCAAATATGGGTTAATGACTTTTGAATTTTTGGAAAAAGCCATCTCAAATAACCCAGGTATTGCTAATACAAATAATTTTTTCCATATTATCAGTATGCTTGATGTCATATCATCTATAGGTTCAATTGGTAAGGCTTGGGAAGAAGAATATGAAAATTTAGTTAAAAGCGGTCACAAAGTGAATTCTGAAAATCCACACAAGAATGAGATCGCTCTATCCTTAAAATCCATTGAATTATGTTTGAAATTCTTAGAGGATAAATCTATTTATTCCAAGCTTGACAATGCGAAGAAATGTACGGTGATTCAGGTGTTATGCCATCAATGTCAAAACCCTTGTAAAGAAATCAGAGTTTACGCTTGTAATGCTCTTACTAAGACACTTTGTTATGAAAAAGATGGCAAGAACAATCTCTCAATTTCAGAAATGGAAGATTTGTTAGGTGATGGATTTACACCTTTGTTAGATAATGACCAATCTCACATCACAGAGATTCTGAATATTATTGGCAAAGTTTATATTAGTTATTTACAAAATAACGAGGCCACTAATGACACTTTCATCAAGATTCTAAGCCTGTTCAACAAATATGTAGAAAATCCTGAAGTGGAAAAACAATTGCAACAATTAATCATCGACAAGAAAGAAACTATAAAGAAATATAATATCTCCTCAAATATCCCAAGTCCATCACCAACACCTCCTCCACAACCAGTAGAGACCAATCAATAGAATTTCTTCTAATGTAATTTCCACCTTCTAAAGAAAAAAAGAAGAGGAGAACACTTCACATTATTTCATACATAAATGCATTTAAATACTTTTATAATTGTTAATAAACAATTTTAACATATTAATTAGTTGATAATAAGACTAATAATAAGTTATTTAAGATTTTGAAAACTTATCTGAATAAAATCGAATCACATTTAAATTGAGACACCTTGTTGACTCTTTTGATCAAATGTTCCAATGCGGACTCATTTTTTTTTCTTTAATTTAAAGAATACTTTAAAAATTAAATGTTAAAATTCTGAAATTACAATGAAACTTTTCATTGTAATGTTTTTTTTATTCATCATCTTGATTCAAATGTAGTTAATTTTCTAAAACGTTACAGTTTGATTGATCAAATATATTGTTAAGTTATTCATATTTACATTCCATTCTTCTATCATCGGAAACTCCATATAGGGCGATTGTACTTATTCAATCAATACTTCTAAAAGCTGCAACACGATTACAGCTAAAATATAATTATATGCATAATATCAATCTCCAAATGTCAACTGCCAGGTACGAAGAAAGAGCTAGAACTCATCCGAATAAAGTTGCTTCCAAATTGCTGAATTTGATGGCTGAAAAGCAAACAAATTTGTCTGCTTCTCTTGATGTACCAACAACTGAAGAACTATTGAGATTAGCTGATATTTTAGGGCCTTACATTTGTGTTTTAAAGACTCATGTAGATATTTTGAACGATTTCTCATATGAAGGAACTGTTAAACCACTTAAGAAATTAGCGGCTAAACATAATTTCTTACTTTTCGAAGATAGGAAGTTTGCCGATATAGGTAACACAGTTAAATTACAATATTCTTCTGGTGTCTATAAGATTGCTGAATGGGCTGATATTACGAATGCCCACGGTGTCACTGGTGCAGGAATTGTTGCTGGTCTGAAGCAAGCTGCTGAAGAATCCACCAAAGAACCAAGAGCTTTATTGATGTTAGCAGAACTTTCTTCAAAAGGTTCATTGGCTCATGGTGAATATACCCAAGGAACTGTCGAGATTGCTAAAACTGACAAAGAGTTCGTTATTGGGTTTATTTCTCAAAGAGATATGGGTGGAAGAGATGAAGGATTTGACTGGTTGATCATGACCCCTGGTGTAGGTTTAGACGACAAAGGTGACAGTTTAGGTCAACAATACAGAACTGTGGATGATGTGTTTTCTCATGGTACTGATATCATCATTGTGGGTAGAGGTTTATTTGCTAATGGCAGAGACCCAAAGGTTGAAGGTGAACGTTATAGAAAAGCTGGTTGGGATGCTTACTCCAGGAGAATTGGTAATTAAGTATTTATAATCTCCGAAGCTCAAGAGAATGAAAAGACATACAATACTCTAATCAGAAACTCTTCCACTGAAAATAAAAATAAAATTGAAACAATAAATAATATGTAACTTGTTAGTCGCACATGATTATCATTAGATAGATTAAATAAATTTCTTCATGTTATATATTACATTATAATAATATTCAATCTTTGCATATTCTTAAAACAATGAGTTATTTCTTTATTTATGTATTCGCTAAGGCTTTTTCATTTTTTTTTTTAAAAGCAAATTAAATATTACTCGTAGTATAATAAATAGAAGTAGTTAAACTTAGTAACTTAATCATTTAAATATAAAAATTCAATGATTGATGAAGATGCATTCATTTAAATAAAAGCCTTTATTAGATTCTACTTTCACCAACCAGAGTGTCGTCTTCTTTTTTTTTACCCGATCGATCGATTTTGACGGTCTTCTCAATTTAACGAATTTCTAAAATTTCGACCCTCTAAGAATTTTCAACATTTTGTTTCCACTTTGATTAATTCTGTAATGATAAGTTAAAAGAGCAGATTTGATTATTGATAAAATGGTTTATTAGTGTTACATCTCATTTAAAAAAAAAACAACAACCAAACAACTGTATATTGAAGTACAATAGAAGTATAAACAAGTACCTCTAAAGACAGCCAAGCACATACTATAACACTGAAGATAAAATGGAAGCCTTAAATTCAAGAGAACAACAAGAATTCCAAAAGTTGGTTGAACAAAAACAAATGAAAGATTTCATGCGTTTGTACTCTAATTTAGTTGAAAGATGTTTCAATGATTGTGTTAATGATTTTACTTCTTCTAAATTAACTAATAAAGAGCAAACCTGTATTATGAGATGTTCTGAAAAGTTTTTGAAACATAGTGAACGTGTTGGTCAACGTTTCCAAGAACAAAATGCTGCCATGGGACAAGCTCTACAACGTTAAATGGCTTTTAAGTAAGATTTCTGACAAAAAAATAAATGCAGTAACTAGAATGACATAAATATTAACTAGTATATCATATCTAACGTGTAAATATCCATCAACAATAAACGATAATAATAATATAATCATGATTTATCAAAATTAGAAATCATATTCTAATATATACTACATATGATGCTTTAATTAACTAATCTGGTTCGTTATAGTCTCATATCATCATTTATATACACATATTCACAAGGCCGCAAGATAACCTTTATCTCCTACTCAATGAAGTTCTAGATTTATTGTTTATTCTGTTTAAACTTAAAGTACGTTCTAACATTACCCTTGAAGGACGATTGCTATTCAAATTTACTCCTTCTGATACTTCATCATCTTCTTCCTCCTCCTCATCATCAATTGGTTTAATTTTATAACTTTGATACCATGCAACGATACTGATTATACCAAGTGACCACCAGCCTAGCCATGCAATCTTGAATTCTTGAGTCCATGACATGAGGTAACCCCATATGAGTGGTCCTAAAAATCTTGCCGACGATGATATACTAATTGTAGCACCGTTGATAACTGCTCGACAACTCAACGGACTACTATTATGTATTAATAGTGTAATCTGAGGATTTGTTAATGCAGCACATAACGTCTTTGAGCCTGTAATAAAGTAAAGGTAACAAATAGTCACCCAGTTTGGAATCCAATCTCTTTGCAAAAAGACAACATAAGGGATTATGATGTATAAGAACGGATATATGATGACCAAAGAGCGGAAAATGGTTAAACAATCATACTTTCTATCAATAATAGGGAAAATAAATATCACAATCAGCACACCAAAAATCCCCGTTGTAGATAATAAGGTACCAGTTTGTTCTGGTTTATAACCAATACCACCATGAATTCTCCATGGGAATACAGAATCCAATTTGGTTGGATCATTTTTATCTCTCTCTAGATCATATGCCAAAAAAATTGGCAAAAATTCATTAAAAACGATGGTATGCAAGGACATTATAAATGAAACTGAAATAGGATAAAATACTGAAGTATGCAAAACTTGATGTAAGGTGCTATTTTCTGAGCAGCCATCGAACGCTATCATCACACTATCAGTTGCTAAATCTGTCACCTCATTTAGAGAATATGTTCTAATCAGTGCCACAGACTCTCTCCTCGTTAGCAATGGTAACGATTGTATACTTTCTGCTTCGCTTGTCTCTGAATCGTCATAATGATTACTGATATCGTTGAAATTGTGATTAGTTTGATAATTTTGCTCAGGATCAGTCTCTGGAATATCTTGTGGTTGTATCAAACGTGAAGATTCAGTGATTGTATCACGATGGCTCACAGTGCCTGACTCTTCTGTTTCTAAATTTTTTTTATTCCAATTTCTTTTCTTAACTTGAAGTCCAAGTATATCTCTCTTAATGAAATCACCGATCTCTAAACCATAATCTTTTCTATCACGGTAATCAGGATGGGTCTCTTCCAGAAATAAGAAATTTGCTAAAATGCTGAAGCTTATGTAAATACAAAGAACAATATTTGGCAAACAATATGGATAAACCTTTATTAGATTTAAGATAAAATCTGGTAAAATATTGGGTGGAGCGGATCCATCTTCCTGTCTGAAAACCAAATAACCACCTACCATAGGTCCCAGAACAGCGCCAGCTTCAAAAAATAGTGGGAGCATACTAAATGCAACACCTTGGAATCTTCTTTCTGTGGCTAATTCCCCAATTACGGTTCTAATAATGGATACATTACCGTTCAGTAACCCCATCAGACTTCTAGCTAATAAGGTTTGGTAATAGAATTTTGAGAAACCTAATATTAACAATGAAATTCCCGTTCCAAATAGACCAAATAAAAGGGTTGGCTTTCTACCATAATTTTGAGACACCTTACTCCAATGAAACGCTGAAATAACCTGACATAATGCAAAACTCGATGCTAAATAACCTGAATACTTTGCGACTTGAGCTGTATCAGGCGATACATGGAAATCCTTAACCATATAATATACATAAGGGAAAAGTGATGTAAAGGACATTGGCTCGACAATTCTAATCATTGATAAAAAGAACAATTGAAACCAGGGAAACCCCTTCATTTGCTCTTTAAACGTTAATGCTTTTTTTGACATGCTTTAAATGTGTATCATTTATGTGCTGAACTTGTTTGTTTATTAAAGAGTAATACAATATAATCTTTTCAAAGCACTGATTATTATATAAATATTCTTATAGTCAACTAATTTGATCATAAGTTAAAGTATATTAACGAAATATAAATTTACAAACACATTGAAATACTCAATTGAGTGTTCCATTCTTGAAAGATTCTTCCTGTTTTTTTTTTTAAAGGAATCTGCGATGACTTATGAACTCTCCCATAACTGAAATTTACGAATAAAATAAAATGTATCTTCGAAGATGCAAGAATGATTATCTTAAAATATATTAAAAGTTTATTTACAGGAATTATTAGAATATATGTGTATAGAATAATACAAACAATGCTAGTAACCAAGCAGTACACAGTATTTCGATTTTAAATACAAAGGAAAACGATAAGTGACTTCCCTTATTTTTTAATTTCAATTTCACTTAACTTTCCATGCTATAATTTGATCTCATGAACAGTTGTTGCACTTGATTAGAGTAAGATTTTACCATTTGCAGCTCTAGCAAAGGGGATAGAATCTCGGATATTATGATTGCCAAATAGGAATGAAATAATTCTTTCCAATCCTAAACCAAATCCTCCATGTGGGACGGTTCCTTCTTTTCTTAAATCCAAGTACCAATCCAAATCCCCTTTTTGATTCATTGCTCTTTCTTTGATTATCTTATTTAATTTTTCGTAATTCTCCTCTCTTAAACTACCACCAACTATTTCACCAATTTCTGGTAACAACAAATCGAAGCAGGCCACAGTTTTGTTGTCGTCATTCTGTTTCATGTAAAAAGATTTTGATTCAGTAGGATAATTTGTTACAAATACAGCACCTTTGAAATGAGAATCTGCTAACCATTTTTCGTGTTCAGTCTGTAACGACTCTCCCCACATAGGCTTGTATTTTGGAAATGGAGTTTTCGAATGTTGGGCTTCCAGAAGCTTAATTGCTTCGCTATATGTAATAGTATGCCAATTAGAATTATCCAGTAATAATTGCCACCTCTCCTTCACTCTTTCTTTTGATAAGCAATCATCGGGTACGTTATGGGGTACCAAATTATCAAAATCATTGTAACAATGTGAAATTGCAAATTGCAACATTTTTTGGACAAATTGAATTAATGAAGTAACATCATTTATAAAACACATTTCTGCCTCCAGCATCCAAAACTCAGAAAGATGTCTATTTGTGTCACTTTCTTCGGCTCTGAAACAAGGAGTAATTGACCAACAGTTAGATAATGCCAATGCTAAGATCTCTAAATGCAATTGTGCTGAAACCGTAAGGTATGCCGGTGATCCAAAGTAGGATTGTTCCTTCTTCAATGAATTATCTATGTATTTTTTTGATTCAACTTGAAACAATTCTCCAGCACCTTCGCAATCATTTGCTGTTATAACTGGAGATGCAATCTTTATAAATTTTTCATTATGGAAAAAAAGACTTAATGCAAATTCAAATTGAGATCTGAACCTCATAAGAGACCCTAGATATGCTGTTCTATGTTTCAAGGTTGGAATGCTTCTTAAATATGGTAAACTATGGTATTTCTTTTGTAAAGGGTAATTTGGAGTCACACCCCCTAATATTGATAGATTCTTAAGTGGATCGAGAATTTTTAATTCAAATTTTTGTTCTCTATTTGGTGTAATCTCCAAATTTGCTTTTGCGATATGAATACTTTGTCCTGTTTTCAATTCTCTCAAATACTGTAAAATATTATCATCAATTGAACCATTGATTTCATCTTTGAAAGGTATAACAAGTTTAACTGAGTTAATGGTAGAACCATCACTCAAATCAATAAAAGCAATGTTTTTCAAAATTCTGACCGATTTGATCCAACCATTTACATCATCCACTTGCGATGATGAACTCAATCCATTCAGACTATTCAAGCTTGATATTGAACGCTTAGCAGACAAAAAACTTTTGTTTCTTAAAACTCCAGTAACATAACTTCTAATCATGCTTCCTTTAGATTATGTCTTTTGTCTAATGCACAGTATTAATATATTCGCTGTAAGGGAAGTGTTGCGACTAAAATACAAAACCAAGTTCCAATAATTAATCTCTATAAGGATTTTTTTACGACGATAAAAAAAAGCCAGCCAATTTAATTGATATAATGGAATCTGGAGTTATAACTAAGAACCCCAGTAATCATCAATATATATAAATAAATAAATATATGTAAAGGGCTTTCAGAAGTTCTGTCGATGGAATAATCTCTGTTTCTTTTAACCTTTCCAATATCGGGTTGCCAAGTTAATGTATGGACAAGTCACATGACCGTCCATGTAATGAGATGATAACCTACTACAACGACAGTAAGTTAGGTAGGTGGTTCATTATGATTAATACTCATGTGAACTGTATTTGTAATGACATTCTTTGTTTATATGTTTATTATTTAGAATTATTTAACACTTTACTCGATTTATTCTATTATAGCCATTATTCCTAAGGCTTTGTTCTATGCTAAACAAATACACCTGGTGCATATCAATAATGGGTGGTTTTTTTTATATTCATTAAAGATCTTTATATAAGTTGATAACAATCTACAGTGACAGTTAATTATAATATGTCATATTCCTTTGTGGTTTTGTTATTTTCATCTTTAACTTTGGCTTTCTTCAATTTATCAACTTTACATCTTAAGATCATAATCTTATCGAGTGTGAAGTCAGATATTTTTACTTTCTGGCTACATGCAGCTTGTGGACAATCTCGCTCCCCTTGTGTTTCTAAATATGCTTTTATACCGGCTTCATCGAAGACATGTCCACAATGTTTAGAGACCATTGGTCTATGATACGGTTTGCAAGTGATGGGACAGGATAGTTCAAGCACACCACCTTCGATCTTCAAATCATCTTCTGCACTATTCTGATTGTGTAATTCACTTCGTATCACTTCATCTGGCACCACGCTTGTTGGATTTTCCCATATATAAGGGAGCACCCTCAACAACTTATCCTTTTCAGATTCAACTAATGGCAATCGTTTCCGTGGAGATTGTGTATTATCGTTGTGGATCTGTTCGACAATAGAATTGTCGAACATTTCTGAAAGTTTGGGAGCCGTCAGTTCTTTTGAAACATATTTATCCCAATTATTTAATGTCAGAATTTCACAATCGTCAGACAAAGTCTTGTATGTCTTTTTAATTTCCTTAGTATCTTCAGTTAATTGTTTGGATTTCTTCATTTGTATCAACAGATTGGTATATGATTCACAAGTGTTTTTCACTATTGAATCAAGAAGTTCGTAGTTTAAATACCCTGGAACATTTGTATCTGCACCTTCTTCAAGATCCGATGTGTCATCTAAATTTAGCAACTCGAAAACACACTGGTAGTATTGATTAATACACGATTTATAATATTCTTGAACATCGATAGCTCTCAGCGAATGGAAGGCCTTTGAGGAATTTGGATGAAGAGGCACTGAGTCAGGCAATATATCCATATTTAATATTAAATTATTTTATTCCACGGTTTCCACAATCGACTCTCGTTCTAGTAAATAATATTTCATTCATTTATTTAGTTAAATCTCTTTAAAACACATTCCTTGTTGCAAGTATGTGAGTGTGTGTGTTTCTTTTTTATGCTGAGCTTATTTTCATCCCATCGGAGCATCAAAAGTGAACAAATTGAAAAATATTGAAATGTTATAAATCGAAGTTTACTTCAAAGTGATCAAATGTGAAAAAAAAATATAGAGACAGACAAGGGGCACATCAAACTGTTAGAACATTTATACGTTAATAGAACGTGTTTTGTGAACTGTTTACAAAACGAATAATAATATATTAAAACCATTCAGTTTGTACGTATCAAGCGGGATAAACCAAACAAGATGAGTAGTCCCAAAAGCGTAACTGCGAACACTGGTCTGAGGCCCGAGATCAGTGAGCTAATAGTTTTACAAATGATATACAGTCTGCTAATAGCGAAGAACAGTAGTCGTCAACAACAGCATGCGCTAGGAAGTGGCGGTCACAGCGACAGCATGTATGATTCTAGTTTGAGCAACTCTGGGAGTGCGAACGGACCTTTGTTTCGTGTGTCCTTAGTCAAACTGACGAATGAAATCCAGAACAATATCCTGATCAACCAGGTGATGAAGATACAAGAGAACCGGAATATGAACAAGATAGGGATCAACGATATACTGAAGATCATCAGCGACTTGTTTCCTGGACAGAAGACCTCGTTGGTCGATGGTCAAATCAGTTTCCACAATTTACAATTGGACAGTCTACGAAGCGATTTAATCAAGAAGTACGATACTTTCAAGAACAATAAAGTTGACACGATCAACAAGATAGAGAATGCGATTGTACTGCATAAGAACAAGAACCACCAAGTTCCCACCAGCGGATCAACTATGAACGATACCAAGAGCTCCAACGGTGGTGGTAAAATCGTTAAGAAAGAGAGAACCCGTGGTATGATGGATCCCAAGAGAGAGAAGCTGTTGCAACTGTATCGAGACACTGTGTTGAATAAGTTACAAGGTAAAGGAAAGATATTTGATGAACTATACAAAGTGATAGATTTAAATGAGAAGACCAAACGATATATCCCTAAAGGGTTGATTAAAGATGGGGTTGAATTAGAGCAAATTAAGAACAAGACACCGCAGAGTGTTCACGATTTGCAATTGATATTACAGAAGAGTATATGTGATGGATTAATTCGATTTCCTACAGGTAGTGATGAATGGAAGCTTGCTAAACAAGTACAACTAGATTTTGATGACACGGTACAATTCATGAGAAGAGCACTGGAATAAATAAATGTATAGATGTATATATATAAATGAATGGAATATATATTTGAAAAAAGAGCAAAAGGAAATTGTAATATAAAAAAATTTGACACACGTATTATTAAATTAAAAAATTGATAAATATGTATAGAGATATAAACGTCATAAAACCAAAGAGGTGGGGGGGGGGGGGTGAACCACAAGCGATAAAAGTGAAGTTGTATATTAAATTTGCACTGACACACACAATTTTTCAGCAACAAAAAAAAAAAGGGCAACATCAAATCACTTTCAGTTAATCCACCACTTTGAAAAGCATTTTTATAGCATACACATTTTAAAATTAGTTATTAGTTATTAGATAAAAAAAAAAAACATCACTTTGCACACAAGGATGTTTTAACATTTCGTATTATAGTTCATTATTAAAAGTTTTGAGGGTGGGGGGTGGGTGGGTGGTTTAGAATAAAAAGGTAAAAGATTGAAAAAAAAAGCAAGAGATGGTAATACTTCAACGACGGCATATACTTAGTAAAAAAAAAAAACAACACACATTTTATTTTTTTCAATTGTTAGTACATGCACTGGGGGGAAAAAAGTATAATATCTTATGCAATTTAAAATCTTTGTAAACCTTTTTGTCTAGCTTGCCATTTTCTGTATAAAATGGTAGAGATGATAGCGATACAAGCTAAACCGACTAAAATGAAGACTAGAATAACACCACCTGGCAAAGTCATTGTATGATAAATTATGTAAAATTGATAAAAAAAAAAAAAAAATAAAAATAACAAAGACTAAACACGTGAATTAAACAAAAGTGTTTTGTGTAAATTTAAATTTTTTTTTGGTCTGGTTATCTTATAATTGGGAGATAATAAGAGGGATATAAACTGAAAATGCTACAAAAAATGAATAAAAAAGCATATCTTATTAAAAAAACTAAAATAAGAGATTTTAAGATATATATAAATTTTAAATAAATGGTATAATACCAAGATGTTTATATAGTAATAAGAAATCATAAAATTAAAAAATTTCTACAATCCAATTGAAATATATATACAGTATATAACAATATATGAAAATATATGAAAATATATGAAAAAATCAGAAATTTGAGTGTTTTTTGAATACAATTTTTTAATCTGGTGGACGATTTGGGAGGGAAGAAGGGAAGGAAGGAAGGGAAGGAACGCTAATGGGAAAGAAATTACCTCATTGGGCGAAAACGGTGTTGTTGTTGTGCCCTGATGCTCTCTCTCGTTGTCTCTCTCTCTCGTTGTCTCTCTCTCTCTGTCATTTTTAGGGTTTGTCTGTTTGCCCGCGAAGAGGCTGCCGTGTACGAAAGAAAGAGCAGAGAGAGCAGAGAGAGAGAGTGCACCCATACACCACAGAAGCACAGAATGCAGAAAGCACAGAGCACAGTGCAGAAAGCAGAAAAGACTCTTCTTCGAATTTCTTGTTCGTTCGCTGCTCGCTGCGCGCTGCTGGTGCGTCTCCGATTGAGGGATTTAAAATGAGAGGGATTGCGCGTGCCGCTCTGCTCTGTGCCCTCACGTTGTCCTTCTTGCCGTCGTCTGAGAACCATCTGTGTCGTGTCGTAGTAAACGATGTGATGTATAATTCGCTCGGAGTTTCGTTTTGTGTCTTTTTTGGGTCCCCCTGCGGGCGCCGTGTCCCATTTTGCTTATGCGGTGTCCGGTGCCGAGATTTCTTCGCTGACCTCTCCGACCAGCCTTTCCACTTCGTCGACAACATTGTCTATGAGCTCTTTTGTACCGTCAATCAATTCTTTGGCATCGTCGATCAAGTTCTCAAACCAATTGATCACATTGTTACCCAGAGTCGAATTACCACCGCTCGCAAGGAGGGAGCTCACCGTTGTTGTAGAGCTAGTTGGGGCCAGCGTAGTGGTTATATGTGTCTCGGTCGTGTGTACAGTGCTGGTGCTAGCACCAGCACCAGCACTGTGCACACTCATGCTACCCGGTACAAGGCTAGCAGTTGTGCCTATGTTTGAGCTTGAGCTTGAGCTTATGGTGGTGGTGCTGTTGCTCGTGCTCGTGCTCGTGCTTGTGCTATTACTCTCGGGCATTTGTTCAGGCTCTTCATAGCCCGGTTCCCACGCTTCTCCGCCGCCCCAAATGTAATTGTAACTGCTCCATTTGCTGAACCTCTCTCTGATGTACTCAAAATCATCCTCCACAAGTAACTCATAATAGTCGTTGATCCCAAAGAGATCCTTGTTGTATTTGATTAAATTGATGGTGATTTCTTCCTCAGGGGAATCAGCAGCAACATCAGCATCACCGTCACCGTCTCCGTCGTTGTCGTTGTCTCCGCTGATCGCAGACGCAATACGTTTTTGGTCACGCAAACTCACGTGTCTGTCCTTGGGCTTGATCCCGTTGATATCACAAAGTAATTTGTATATCTCAACATTCTCAAATGACTCGATGTATCCCTTGTTGAAATATGGACCTACACCAATAAACAAAGCACGCATATCAATATGCGTGTTGTTATAGCCATGCGACCCAATAAGGGTGTCTTTCTTCTTATTGATATCGCTATTGTCCATGACCGCAAACCCTGGTTCGGGAACAACCCAAATTGGCGATATTCTTCTCTTGGCAAGCACGTCATTCTCCTTCACGGCAGTATCTACATTGTAATGGAATTCGTCAGGGAACTGCCCGTTTAGATAGATATTGAAAAATGGAGAAAGTAACTGCTCATTCAAATTCTTCTTCAAGGTCTGGTAAACAGAATTAATAGAACTTTTCTTGTCAACATTCAGCGTCAGCATTGGACCTTCATAAATTGCGTGCGAGATTAGCGTCTTTCTGATCTCTGGAGATAACAATTCTTCATAAGAAATGACATTTTCTGGAACATCGATGTCACTCATACCATGGTCACTTACAATAACAACATTTGTGAACTTCTCGATGTTTCGATTTTTAATTTCAGCAAATAATTTTTCAAAAAATTGGTCTAATTCTTTTAACAATTTAACAAACGCTTTGCCTGATTTAGTATTCGTCTCATCTACACCGTTTCTCACAGATATCGGATAACCATTTAAATGACCAAATATATCTATATTTGGAATATAACTTAAAATCATTTGCGGTCTGTCAACAATATTCTCCATATCTATATAATTCAGTAAGTTTTCTAACTTCTCATCAAACGTTTCTTTTTGGTTATACTTCACATGATAAAATGGTGTTCTCTCTTGAGGTACTGATACTCCGATTTGTTTATCCAATTTACTATAGTCAACATTACTACCTGGCCACATATGTGTAGCCACTTTGAATGACATATCCATTAACTTACCATTCGCATCTCTCTTTGCATACGCACGTTGGACTGTTTCCCAAATAGGTTCACTGGCGTTATACCAGAATAATGGATCCTCATTCTGCGGTTCAAAATTGTCTTCGAGGACATTATCATAAAAATAGTTTGAAACAATTCCATGATCAACTGGATACTCACCAGTTACAATCGACCAATGATTTGGAAATGTCTGTGCAGGAAACGAAGGTATCATATAAGGTGTGGAAGTGATGTTATATTCATCTCTCTCTAATGTATATAGAGAATGTAAGAAAGGTGTATTCTTTTTTGAAATCAAAGCTGGATGGAAACCATCTATGGAGACTAGCATTGTCAATGGATAAAATCTATGAGTACCGTTATTATATTCACGATAAGGATCAAAGTCATGTGTATTAATTAAATTGTTTAAAAAAGATACAGAGGTGAATTGATCAGTGTGTGAACTTTTTATAGATCCACTAACCAACATAATGAAAGTTAAAAATATTGCTAACCCACTTATAATCCTTATTATTAATTTTCTCCTTATTACATACCTTCCAAGACCAATATGTTTATCATTTGAGAAAGGATGGTCGAATTCGTAGCCTGTGTTCTCATCATTAACTCTGTCGCCATTATCATCTAAATCGTATAATGGAATTCCCCTCCTGAGTGACGAAGATGTGCGTGTTGCATTACTATCAATCGATTGCCAATACAGTCTATTCCTATAAAACCAATATTTAACATTATTCCATATGTTATTACTACTCGGTAAAGTATCAGTGTTCAATATATCGTTAGCACCTTCGATATCGCTTCCGATATCAAAAGAATCAATATCAGACATTATTTTCGATTTGAAAGTAAAATATTATTATAACCTAAGTATCTTCTTGATGAATAATTAAAAAATGTGAATATCTTTAGTCCAAAAGATCTTTGGAATATGTCAATTAATATAAAACAATTAAAGGGAAGAAAAAAAATGAAGGAAATATTTATATACGTGGTTTTTAAATGAAGCCCTAAACGATTAATGCAATCTTCTCTTATATTCCAAGAGATCTTTAAATTGTTCTTAATAATTATATAAGTGATGAGAATAAGTTTGTTAACATATTCCAATGAATACATAATTGTAATATATGTTAGATAAAATCACAAAGATCAAATGTGTCTATTAAAATATCCACATCTCTTCTCATTAAAATTGGCTTGTTGTTGTTTTTCTTTCTTTCTTTTAGGAGCGTTTCTTGGGTGGTCCCTGTAGTTTGCGATTCTGAAAAGTTTTGGCAAAATAAAATGCACACAAAATACTAAGATATCAATTAACAGATGTAAAACTGCAAGTTTAATTTTATTTATTCATTTAGAATCACGGATTAAAATGTCTATAAGATGCATGATTATACGATATCTATACATTTGGACAATTTTTTTTTTTAGTTCTGATTGTTTGTTATATACTGGCTCATGTGTATGAAGAAATAAACTTTACAATGAGTGCTCACAAAAAAAGCAAAAAAAAAAAAAAACATTATGCATTATTCTATCTATTATGGTAAGGTATGCAGTGCTTGTTGTATTGGTTAACAGCAAAATGGTTGTGTTTACATGATTGTGCATTTTGCATCTCCATTTAATGATTCGTTGGTGGCAATTGTTTCCATTTTTTTCAATAATGATAATATAGCTTCATCGACGTTTATATTTAATTTCGTACTAACTTCAATAAATCCAACATTGTAGCGATTATTATTAGAATCTTGATCGATATTAATTTCCAATGCCGTATTTTTCGTTTTATCGATTTTATTTTTGGTATAATTGGATTTGTCTGCAATAAATTTTGCCAATTGTTCTCCTTCTGCTTTTGTCACTATCGAATTTGGATCTAATTTGCAATCACTTGTGTCCCTTAAATCAATTTTATTAGCAATGATCATAACCGGAATATTATC
The DNA here is from genome assembly GCA_030568035.1 of Tetrapisispora nanseiensis. Lineage (NCBI taxonomy): Eukaryota > Fungi > Ascomycota > Saccharomycetes > Saccharomycetales > Saccharomycetaceae > Tetrapisispora > Tetrapisispora nanseiensis. Next base: position 50,440 of record JAJLTH010000050.1, on the reverse strand, counting down.
AACATCCTCTAATTGATCAACAATCTTTTCCCATATCACGTTAATCAGTTCAAAGCTTTGTCTGCTATTGACACTGTAACATAATATGATACCTTTACAACTATTTAGTGCTTTACTATTAATCATCGATGAGTTATTCTGTCCAGCAGTATCTACAATCTCTAAAGTATAGTCTTGGTTTTTATATTTCAACATCTTGGTAAATTCATTTTGAATATTGGTAGGATAATGAGACTCTACAAAATGAGACTCCACATATTGAACACATAAAGATGTCTTACCAACAGCTTTACCACCAAATAAACAAATCTTAAATTGAATCCCCTTGGGAGCACTTTGTAATGTGGTGGGTCCACTAAACATCAAATCCCCATTCTCCATAACGTTATTAAAATTGATTCTGTTATATAGCTAAAAAAAAAAAAAAGACTCAATGGCACAAGTGTTCTCAATTTATTTATAAAAATCTAACTTTAGTATGCTATTAAACAGTTTGTCACTTTTGTAGTATTGTTCACAATTCAAAAATTGTTTAATCTTCCTACGCAAAAACAAAAAAACTAAAACAACTTCAGCAAAGAAATAAAAAATAATTATAAGAATTTAAATATTAATCAATTGAAATTCAAAATGGACATTATATATTTAATTCAATCTAATCTTTCTTTATGATTTTGATATTACTCAAAAAAAAAAACACACTTACTATTGTCTGACCTTCGATATTTCAAATTTTCAAATTTTCAATTTTGTAAAGCCTGGACTGAAGAGAGTTGAAGTCTAGAAAATATTTAAATATATATATAAATATATAATAACTAATACAAAAATTTAATAGAATTTTAAAAAATTGATTAATAAATTTATCATAATTGTTAAATTTAATATTTTAATTTCGTTTGATACGGTTGTGAATTGTTTCTATACTTGTGGGAATTTTCTTATCAGATACATTATATTGAAGTTTTCTTAATACAATTTGATTTGAAGTAGGAAGAGATTCATCCATCAAAAAGTACATCTATTCAACATGTCAGATTATTATGGGTACGGCGTTAGAGTCGAATTAAAAGATGGCAAATTGATTCAAGGTAAAATTGCCAAAGCTACGTCAAAAGGTTTGACCTTGAATGATGTTAGATTCGGAGATGGGGGCACTTCTCAGGCATTTAAAGTAAGGGCCTCTCGTCTAAAAGATTTGAAAGTTTTATCTGTTGGTTCTGGGAAAAGCAGACATAACAACAACAACAATAACAACAACAATAATAACAATAATAATAATAATGGCGTCAATGGTTCTTATAGATCTCAATCTGGACAAAACATCGACTGGAAGAACGACGATGTTTCTGGAATTAAACAACAAGAAGATTTTGATTTCCAAAGTAGTCTAAAAATGTTTAACAAGAGGGATATTTTTTCCCAATTAAAACAACAAGATGGTATTGATCCTGAAAATAGATTAGTAAGCCATAACAAGAAGCAAGGCAACAAAAATGATAAATACGAAATTGATGAACTGGTTATCCCCGATGCTAAAGAAGATGCATGGGATAGTATTAACAGTAAAAATAAATCTGACGATGTTGTTATTGAGGATGAAGATGATGATTATGAAGAAGATGATGTCGATAATGGGAAATATTTTCCAGTCACTAAATCGATCAACATTACTCATTTACTACACTCTGCCTCCAGTAACAATTCTAGTGCCAGCAATGCTTCCTCCAATGACAAAGCAGCTACAGATGACTTATTAACCAAACTAGGTCAAATGATTATAAACCAGTCTGCTTCAAGGGATTCTAGTCGTCGTAACTCTAGTGTGAAGCAACAGACCTTGAATGCGAAGGATATTAAGCTTGCGGTTCCAATGGCAACTGCCATTCAGCTATGGGAGATTCAACGTGTGACTTCTGAGAATTTCGGGATAACAAACACTATGATGAACGAGAATTTTGCCGTGAATGCATCTAATTTTATAAAACAAAAACTTGGTGGACGTGCACGTCTCCGTTCGCAAAACAACAACGCCCAACCATTAGTTGTCATCCTAGCATCTGAATCTAATAGGGTTGGTTCCAGAGCACTAGCGGTGGGTAGACATCTCTGTAGCAACAATTACATCCGGGTGATAACGATTTTCACGAATGATGTGAACGAAATCAAGGATCCATTGGTGAAGGAACAATTAGATATATACACAGCATGTGGTGGTAAATATGTCAATACTGTTTCGCAATTAGAAAATTCCATCAGTAAATTGAATAGTCCTGTAGAGTTAGTGATTGATGCGATGCAAGATCTGAACTGTAATTTGAGCGACTTAATAGACGACAACGACAACTCGGAGAGAAAGATTCTAAACATGATCAATTGGTGCAACGAACAGTCGGCCAAGAATAAACAAGTTATGTCCATCGACATCCCAAGCGGATACGACAATGGTTCGGGTCTTGAGAACTTCCCTGCCTCCATTGCAGCCACTGGCGTCCTGTCCAGCGGCTGGCCACTGATCTCATTGCCAATGATCAAAGAGTCTACTACGAACACGTCGTTACAAGATATAGTGGTCATAGACATCGGAACACCACATGCCGCATACGCACAAAACATCACATTGCGCAAATTCCAAAACTGCGACCTGTTCGTGCAACAAGGAGCATTGTGCTTGATGATATGATACAAAAAAATTACTTTAAATAATCAATATATACCATCTAATATACAAAAAGCATTTACCATTAAGCCCATGAGCTCATATAAGAGAGCCCATAAGAGAGCTCATATAAGAGAGCTCATCGTTTACTATATAAGGTGGTAATCCATATAAGAACCCATCAGCCGGGTAACATCGTGCGTCTGGAAACGCTGTGGTGTGTGGGTGTTGAGGCTTCCCATAAAATTTGGCAGCAAATAAATTACGCTTTGTCTCTTATGCCTCCGCCATTGACGGGGGCGACGGGGGGTGGTGGTTGTTTGTGATGTTTGTGAGGGGAGAAACCACCGCACCAACAGACACCAAAATTTTCTTTCTTTCTTCTTTTTTTTATTTTTTTGCCCTTTCGAAATTTTCGGTTGACCGGTTGACGAGGAAAATTAAAAAGAAAACTTTTTATGTTTATAATATTTATAATAATATTTATATATATATATATATATTATATATAAATACTTTATATTATTATTATTATTAAGACAGATATCTTATAATAATCCTTTGTTATATAATTGTTTCAAAGGATATTTTTTTGTTATTGTTAATACGTGTTATATTATATTAGAAAGTGTTCTTTTAATATTTGAATGATAGATACTTATTTTGTGTTTTGAAACATATTGGTTTATTTAATTAGATTTAAGGAGAACAAAAAAAACACATTCGTGTATATTTTTAAAGGGTAAAAATATAAATTATAATATATATATATATATATATATATATATATATATCCTTCAAGAATTAGTTGAACAACGTTTTATTAGTGATAACGGAAACATATATCTTACTATACAAAAAGGTTTCCTGAAGTTGGTTTGTTTTTTTTTTCCTGGCCTTGTGTGCGTGTGTTTTATAGGGGCCTTTTTTTTCCACAAATATATTCATATATATATATAATGGGTGCTTGTTGTAGTTGTTTGAAAGATGATAAAAACGAAGAGGCTAACATTCTTCCTATCTCAGATAATGAACGTGAAGCAGTCACTGCATTACTAGGGTATCTGGAAGATAAAGATCGTTACGATTTTTATTCTGGTGGACCGTTAAAGGCTTTAACGACACTTGTTTACTCAGAAAACTTGAATTTACAAAAAAGTGCTGCTTTGGCGTTTGCAGAGATTACTGAAAAATATGTTCGTTTAGTGGATCGTTCAGTGTTTGACCCAATATTAGTACTATTGAAAAGTGCTGATCCACAGATTCAAGTGGCTGCTTGCGCTGCTTTGGGTAATTTGGCAGTGAACAATGAAAACAAACTGTTGATCGTGGAAATGGGAGGTTTGAAACCGTTGATAAATCAAATGATGGGCGATAATGTGGAGGTCCAATGCAATGCTGTCGGCTGTATAACGAATTTGGCCACTCAGGATGATAATAAGCATAAGATTGCCACCAGTGGTGCTTTAATCCCTTTGACTAAACTTGCAAAATCAAAACACATAAGAGTGCAAAGAAATGCCACAGGTGCTCTGTTGAACATGACACATTCTGGAGAAAACAGAAAAGAGTTAGTAAGTGCAGGTGCTGTGCCTGTCTTGGTCTCTCTGTTGTCTTCAACCGATCCGGATGTCCAATATTACTGTACAACAGCTTTGTCGAACATCGCTGTTGATGAAGAAAATAGAAAAATGCTGGCTCAAACCGAGCCTCGTTTAGTCTCAAAATTAGTCTCTCTGATGGATTCCCCCTCGCAAAGAGTCAAGTGTCAATCAACTTTGGCTTTGAGAAATTTGGCTTCAGATACAAGCTACCAACTGGAGATTGTCAGGGCCGGTGGTCTGCCACATTTAGTCTCGTTGATACAAAGCGACTCCATGCCATTAGTTCTTGCTAGTGTCGCATGCGTGAGAAACATCTCTATCCATCCATTAAATGAGGGTCTGATAGTCGACGCAGGCTTTTTGAAACCCTTAGTAAAATTACTCGATTATAAAGGATCTGAAGAAATTCAATGTCACACAGTGTCTACATTAAGAAATCTTGCAGCCTCATCAGAAAAAAATAGAAACGAATTTTTCGAAAGTGGAGCAGTTGAGAAATGTAAACAATTAGCATTGGATTCTCCAATCAGTGTGCAAAGTGAAATTTCAGCTTGTTTTGCAATTTTAGCACTAGCTGATGTTTCAAAAATTACACTATTAAACTTAAACATTTTAGAGGCATTGATTCCAATGACTTTCTCAGATAATCAAGAAGTCTCAGGAAATGCGGCTGCTGCACTAGCAAATCTATGTTCAAGAATCAGCAATTACTCAAAGATTATGGACGCATGGGACCAGCCAAATGATGGTATTCGTGGTTTCTTAGTTCGTTTCTTACAAAGTAATTATATTACTTTTGAACACATTGCTTTATGGACAATTTTACAATTACTGGAAAGTCATAACGATAGAGTGGTTCAACTAGTTAAAAATGATAAAGATATTATTGACGGCGTGAAACACATGGCTGATGTAACTTATGAACGTCTACAGAGATCAGAAGCCGATTCAAAAAATGCTGGCAATGATATGGTTGATTCAGCCACCTCGGACTATGTGGATGACGCAAGCATGGACTTATACAATATCACACAACAAATTCTTCAATTTTTAAATTGATTTTTGGAATAAATTCCTAAAAGTAATTAATATTGAAAAAAGCATACTAGTTATGATTATATTATCGAGATTGTAATTCTAATAGGGTCACCTGCTATAACCTTTGAAACTAGATAGATGTGTTAGAGGTATAAAAAAGAAAAATAATTGGAATCAATAAACGATTCTTGTACTTATGGGGATATCTTTTTAGGAAGGAAAAATGATAGTAATCATAATCATAATAATAATCATAATAATAATCATAATCATAATATAATCAACAAACTATACAAATACAGAAATATAATAAGTAATGACGATGGAAAAAATACGATGATAAATTTAAAATATTTTTTGTTTAACTAATTTCTTTCATTAAAAACAGAAAAGAGGTACAATTTTCCTCACTTGAATATAATGAATTATAAAACAAAAATAACATTAATGCTAAATGTATATATACTTATGCATGAATATGTAATAAAAAAAATAATACTAACAAAATTTAGCAAATGACGTATTCCTTAAAATATTTAATGTAATTAAAATAAAATGTTTCGAGATCACACGGGTATCATATAGGGTTGTGTGATGCAGATGATATGTGTATATAGTTGTACATTGATATTACGAGATAAACCGAAGTGTTAAATATGAAGAGAGGTGATCAGTTAATATTTTGCATATTTTTCGTATCTAATATATTTTTACAGTTCTATCATTTGATTGCATGTATTACAAATAAAAGTACTTTGATAATACCTTGTGTACGTATATTAGTTGCTTAAAACACAGAGTGACATTTAGAGAGATCATACGTTTAAAGAAGAACACTGATAAATAATTTATGACATCCCTATTAGCAATTTTGTGGGAAATATTAATCACGATCAGTTAATTTTGTTTGGTCACATTGATATAAGGAACACCAATTCAAGTTTCAATTACACTTACTACACTTCCTATTCAAAACTTGATTATTATTATGAATATGATGGACATTAACCATCAAAGAATAGTTCAGATAGCCGTTGGAACTGCATTGCGTTTTGACATATTATTAATGTTCATAATTAGGTTGTCAAGAAATTTTTTTGCTTGAATACAATATACATGTTTGATGGATCTTCCCTTTAATTACTATTACATATAAAGAGTACCTTTAATTATAACTGTAAGTTCAGATCGTCAAGTCAATAAAACATTCAATAGGTTACCAAAGTAATACTCATCTGAAAAAAATAACATACAGATCACATTTGTCGGTATTTAACCCCAAGTTATGGTTTTGTATTTGAATTAACTTAATTGAAGTTACAAGATTATCTGGATGTAGTAACATATTATATGTCTTTTAATATTAAATGACCATAATTTATGTCACAGTAACTTCAAAAAAATGAAGATAAAAATTATATGAAGGTCTTACCCGGATTCGAACCGGGGTTGGTCGGATCAAAACCGACAGTGATAACCACTACACTATAAAACCAATATTTTTGTGTTTTTGTGTAATATAATGGGTGTTTATATATTTTAGCTTTTCTTAGTCAATGTTAATATAAGTACTTGTTGTTGGACGTTTCTAGAAACTAGAAGAAGTTAAGATTTTGATAAGTTAGAAATCCAATCAATTGCTACTAAATATAGAGCATTCTTTAAAGAACATTCTAGAAGTTTTTTGTCAAAAATCTCATACTTGGAAAATGATCGTTTTTCAAGATGACAGACGTTTTTCCCGGTATAAATAGCAAGCTTTTTCACCAAGTCATCAAAAGCAAATAATTTATAAATTTTATAAATAAATATATTTTATACACAATTATGTAAAGAGGAGCAAAGAATTATACTGTAATACTATAACCTCTAATATGAATGATCAATTAAATTTCAACTCTAACACTACTGCTAATAAAACAGAACTAACTTCTACCTTCGTCTCGAATTACAATACTATAGTATAGGTGTTGCTCAGATATCTTGCGCATTGGTGGTTTCAAATTACGAAGTTAAGTATAATATTTATTATTGATTGGTTAACTAATTTAGTGTAAGATTATAAATTATTATGGATGCCCAGATTTCTATTATCTCAGTATTTGTTTTTTTAAAACATTATGAACATACAGAATAGTGTTTAAAAAAAACTTTATCATTAATATGATATTATTTTGTTATATTCTTTGTGATTAAGTATATTTGTATATATCTATTATTATTTATCTTATAAATGTGTAAATTATTTTATGGTAGTTTTATTAGAAGTTTCAATATTTCTTTTAACTTCTTTAATTGAAGTTTTCATTAGTTTTAAATTGTCTTGTAATTGTGCTATTGTTATTTTATTCTTTTTAAGATTAGATTCGAGTTTTAAAATTGTTAATTCCTTTTGTTTTTTTTCTTCCAGTATCTTTGTAATTTTTATTTGGAATTTTTTATTTTCCTGTTTGGTTGAGTTGACTTCTTTATCTTTTTTTTGAATTAAATTAGCATTTCTCTCTACTTCATCTTGCAATGTTCTTTTATCACCATAAGTTTCATAATATTTTTCAGTCAATTCATTTATCTCACTAACAAAACATTGATTCTCCTCTAAAGTTTTAAATAATTTAACCTTTCCATCTTTGTTTTCAGCTTCAAGCTTTTCATTTAATAATTTTATATGTTTATATTTAATATTAATTTCCTTTTGTTTCATGTTGGCATCTTTTGCTTCTGCCTCTATCTTACTTATATTTAATTTTAAATCATTCACCTGCATTTTTAAAATAATATTTTCATCACCTAAGCTTTTTATATCTGTTTCTAATTCTATAATTTTTAGCTTCTTGCTTATACATTGTGATTTATAATCTTCTAGATCATTGATTTTATTTTCTGTCCCAAGAAGCTCACTTTTTAAAGTTGTCACGGATTTATCTAATTTGTTTACTTGATCATTCAATTTAGAATTTTCCATAAAAATTTTGTCATATTTGTTCTGTAATTCTGAAAATGTTTTCTCTCTAGTATTTTGTTCTTTTACAGCATTACTTATTTTGTCACTCAATAATTTAATTTGTAATTCTTGTTCTTCTACTCTTTTTTGATATTTTGTTTCAATTTTGTTTCTTACCCATTCGAAAAATAGCTCCTTCACTTTAAATGCAGAACCTATAGATATATAAAGTCGTCTCAACTTCTTCGCAAGACTTAAATCAGCAAATTTTTGTTCATCTACAGAACATAATCCAAAACATGCACCTAGATATTCTTCAACTTTTTGTTCTTGATTATTTACAAGAGGTACTAATTCCTGAATCCCAACAGTTTTAATAATTGGCTTTAATTTCTTCTTTGCGTCATTTATTGGAATAGGTTTTAAATCATCAACTAATTCAAAGTTATTTTCAAAAATTCTTATTTCATTCCCACCAAATTGAACTTTCTGAAGTTTTTCATTTTTACTGTATTCATTGATAAGTTGGAATTGGAAACTATTCATCTCATCTTCATTGTTACCTAAGTTGGTAGAATAATTCTTTAAGTATGATATGAATTGTTCGAGATTGTCACCTGATGTAACAGACATGTCCCCCATAATGGAATTTCCAAATTGATATATTTACCTTTAATTATATATAATAATATTTAAAAAATGTGATGATCAAATGCATCAAAAAGTTATCATGTAAAAATATTCAATTTGTGTCGTTTTTCATAATAATTTATCTTTTAGGCTACCTTTTTTTTTTAATAAAAAAAAAAATGTTTCTTTTAATTTTTTTTAATGTTTCCTTAACAAAGAAAAATGATAAAAATAAAATAAAAAAATAACAACTTTAGAGTTATTAATGATTTTTCAAAGGATACAATTATTCAAAAAATTTATTGTTTGAATATATATAGAAAGATAATCGTTGTTTTAATCAAATATGAAAAGAAATTGAATTATAAACCATAAGACCACCAGTATAGTCCAATAAATTATTAATTACATGTTATGCAGACAATTATTCAGCTTACTTGGAGTTATGCTGGCATTAGAGGCACTTGTTGATCATTTCTTCCTCCCCTTTCAAAAATTATACTAAACCATGCAGTTTAACCATGAGTTTAATACAATTTCTAAGACTTAAAGTCCAATTGGTTATCTTCCATCCATTCGATTCCTCAATGCACTTGAGTTGACCTGTCGTTGCCAATTTCACTTATACAGATCAAATTGGAGACTATAAAAGATAAAGTTAACCATTGGATTATTGGCAATGTTTTTAATGGTTTTGGAACTCATCTCTGATGCTTTTAAAGATACTTACATGTCGTATTTTTAACCGCCGAAGGTATTTATCATATGATACGAAATAACACTATTTCCTAAATAGGTATACACCCAAAAAGGTAATTAATTTATTACCCAAATAGGTAATTTAATTAAATTTAATATTTTTAAAAAAGATCTTGAAAAACGGCAAAAAAGTTTTTATTCGTGAGTTTTTCAAGATTAATTCATAAGATACTACCGAATTTGAATCGCAATGCTCTGATTTTTCGCATTTTTGCATGTTTTCATAACATAACTATTGTTCTCATCAATTCTTTACAACAAGAGATCACAAGTTAAGAGTTTTGGTTTTATTGGATTTCAATTTTCCAAATATTAAATTAATATGACAACTTTTACAAGGTGCATTTTTAAAAAATTAATGATTTTTAATTAGATTAACTTCAAGAATAAAATATTTATATGATAATCCGAGAAAGCAAATAGCCAGCTCAATTATTATCTGAAAGTAAAATAACTACTCGAATTGTATAAAAAAACAATGTCATTCGATAGACCTGAAATTTATAGTGCACCTGTGTTACAAGGCTCATCTCCAAATGATGATGATAATACAGAAGTTATTAAGTCTTTCAAGAATTTTATCTTAGAATTTAGATTTGACTCACATTTTTTGTATAGAGACCAGTTGAGAAATGCTCTACTCGTTAAGAACTATTCATTAACTGTGGATATGGAACATTTGATTAGTTATAACGAAGATTTGTTTAAAAAATTGGCAGACGAGCCTTCTGACATAATTCCATTATTCGAAACTGCAATTACTGATGTTGCCAAAAGAATTGCCATTTTAAATAGATCTACTGCTGATGTAAATCCAGATATTGGTGCTGCTACTGAAGCTGATGATATTAAGTTTCCAAATTTTCAGTTAATTATAAATTCAAAAGCAAATCAAACACTTTTAAGAGACCTGGATTCACAACATGTTTCTAAAATTGTTCGTTTATCTGGTATTATCATTTCTGCATCTGTTTTGTCGTCTCGTGCTACACATTTATCGTTAATGTGTCGTAACTGTAAACATACTACATCAATAAGAATCAACAATTTTAATTCGATCAATTCAAACAGTAACGTCGCATTACCACATTCATGTTTATCTAGTTTGAGCACAGAAGATGATCCTAGTGGGACAACTCCAAAAAATTGTGGCCCTGATCCCTATCTTATTATTCATGAAAATTCCCAATTTATTGATCAACAATTTTTAAAACTACAGGAAGTACCAGAGTCTGTACCAGTTGGTGAAATGCCACGTAACATTCTAATGACATGCGATCGTTATTTAGCAAATAGAGTTGTTCCTGGTACCAGAGTCACCGCAGTTGGTATATATTCTATTTATCAATCAAAAAAGAATGCTAGGAATGCAGGCGGTAGTAGTGGATCTGCAGTAGCAATTAGAAACCCATATGTGAAAGTACTAGGTATACAAACTGATGTTGCCACTGCAGCAAGCATAAATGGTAGTGCGATGTCGATGTTCTCGGAAGAAGAAGAAGAAGAATTTTTACAATTAAGTAGGAGACCAGATATTTATGATTTATTTACAAATTCGATTGCACCATCAATTTATGGTAATATTGATATTAAGCGTGCTATTGTTTGTTTACTAATGGGTGGTGCCAAAAAATTACTTCCAGATGGTATGAGATTAAGAGGTGATATTAATGTCCTACTTTTGGGTGACCCAGGTACTGCCAAATCACAATTACTAAAATTTGTAGAAAAAGTTTCACCTATTGCGGTATACACATCAGGTAAAGGTTCATCAGCTGCTGGTTTAACTGCCTCTGTTCAAAGAGATCCAGCCACCCGTGAATTTTACTTAGAAGGTGGTGCTATGGTCTTAGCGGATGGTGGTGTTGTTTGTATTGATGAATTCGATAAGATGAGAGATGAAGATCGTGTCGCTATCCATGAAGCTATGGAACAACAAACAATTTCTGTTGCAAAAGCTGGTATTACAACTGTTTTAAATTCTAGAACCAGTGTCTTGGCTGCTGCAAACCCAATATATGGCCGTTATGACGATTTAAAATCTCCTGGTGAGAATATTGATTTTCAAACTACAATTTTATCTCGTTTTGATATGATTTTTATTGTTAAAGATGATCATAACGAAGAGCGTGATATTTCGATTGCCAACCATGTTATTAACATTCATACTGGCCGTGCAGCTCAACATGACCATGATCTAGAAAATTCTAATAGTGAAATACCAATGGAGAAGATGAAGCGTTATATTACTTACTGTAGATTAAAATGTGCTCCAAGATTAACACCTGAAGCATCTGACAGATTATCATCACATTTTGTTGAAATTAGAAAACAATTATTAATTAATGAATTAGAGTCTACTGAAAGATCATCGATTCCAATCACCATCCGTCAATTAGAAGCTATCATTCGTATTACCGAGTCTCTCGCAAAACTTGAATTATCACCAATTGCGGAGGTTAGACATGTCGAAGAAGCCATACGATTATTTCAAGCATCTACAATGGATGCAGCCTCTCAAGATCCAATTGGTGGTCTAAATCAAAGTAACTCAGGTATGTTCACTGAAATTCGTCGTATTGAGCAAGAATTGAAAAGAAGGTTGCCAATCGGTTGGTCAACTTCATACTCGACTTTAAAGAGAGAGTTTGTTGACTCTAACAAATACTCACAGGCTGCATTAGACAAGGCCTTATATGTGTTAGAAAAACATGATACTATTCAATTAAGGTACCAAGGTCAAAATATTTATAGAAGCGGTGTTTAAAAGAAGGCATCTATCAAGAGAAATAATCGAGAAGAAAATCATGAAAATAATATAGATAATCACAAACACATTTATAGTTCCATTAAATATCACATTGTATTAATACATATATACTCATATAACCAAATTTGAAAGTAAAATTTTGTAAAATTATTTATTTATCACTATCCCATTTATCTTTTTAATCATTGAATTACAGAATTCTCAAACTTTTTGTTGATATTAAAATTCACAAGATATCGCATCGCACTGTTAAATAATTAAACATAAAATTTTTCAATTTTAAAAGTACTATTGAGTATATAACATGAATGAGAGGGATTGATGTTTTAATGTATATAAATGGTACATTAGCTTGTATATTATACAAAAGAAACACAAATATAAAATATCTAATCATAATTACTCCAGACAGCAAACAGCAGCAACATGTCGTATGTTATTTTTATTTAACTAGCTATAACCACGTTACGACGAATTCAAGAATTTATATTTATAAAAACCAAGTAATGGTGGTACAATTGCAAAAATATTTTCATTTCTAGATTATGATTTACTAACATGATTTTATTATTTTACAGAGATCTAACATCACGTCCAAAATCAGAACTTACAAGGGATGAATTGCTACAATTAGAAGAATTCGAGTTTAAACACGGTCCTATGTCTTTAATAAATGATTCTATGATCCAGAAAACTCCAGTTATTATATCACTAAGAAACAATCACAAAATAATAGCAAGAGTGAAGGCATTTGATAAACACTGTAATATGGTTTTAGAGAATGTGAAAGAACTGTGGACAGAGAAGAGCAATAATAAAGTTGTCAATAAGGAAAGATTTATAAGTAAACTGTTCCTAAGGGGTGATTCAGTAATAATTGTATTGAAAGCACCATTGAATTAAAATATAACCATTTTGATTTGGGCACAATTTATTTTAAAAACTAAATTGTTATCGATTTTTTGCATTTATATAAGATATTGAAATCTTATTGTAACTTTATAATTCAATATATTATTTCATTTAAATTAACAAATATTAATATCTATATGTATATATTTATTTATATATGCCTTGAATTCTATGATTAGTATTTATGTAATACTAAAATATTTATTTGAAGTTCTTCAATGGATCAGATTTACCATTCTTTTTATTATTCCTTTTACCTTTAGATACTCTATTACGGCTTTTCTTTGGATTGTGAAATGGAACAAATCCTACTTTCTTATCACCTTTTCTAGCAGCTTCAGGTAACAAATAGTCTGGAACTCTCTTAAGATGTTGCTGGATTCTAGAAGGATGCAATTCTTTATCATGCCTTAGACTCTTCAATTCCTGTGGATTTTCTTCAAAATGTCTCTTTAACTTCTCACTAGCTAGAAGTTCTTCTTTCAATTCCTTAATTCTTGCTTCTCTAATTGCAACTTGGGTAACTGAACGGAAACCATCCTCTAATCTATAACGGAAACCTTCAACCTGTTTATTATCGAACGAATATGGTTTTAATTCAAGCCCAAGTTTACTTTGTTGCTTGATAATACGTGAAAGAATCTTTTCATCTCTTTTCGAAGTTTGACTCATAGAAGGTTTATGCTTACCAACTTCTTTTAAAGGAACAACAAATGAAATTGCTGTACCAGATTTACCAGCTCTCGCAGTTCTACCTACTCTATGAACATAAGATTTTGCAGTAGTAGGCAAATCAAAATTCAATACGCATGCAACATTCTGGAAATCAACACCACGGGATACTCCAAATTCTTTGTCCTTTTGAACAACATTAGCTTTCTTTTTAATTTTGTTTTTCGATGTATTCGAATCTTCTTTGCTGTTTTCAATATCTCCTTTATTATCTTCAGCACTATCTTCCATAGTTTTACTATCTTCTTGCTCATCTTCTTCCTTAATGTATTCTGTATCATCTGTAGCAATTAAAAGACGGTACACATTCTTATTGAATTGGTCAACGATATGGTGCCTAGAGTTTACTGGTAATTCACTATTCAAAATACATGCTTTAATACCAAATTGTTCTAAGACTAATTTTAATCTATATCCTCTGTCGATATTGTTAACAAATATTAATGTTTTACCCTTAATTAAACCTAGCTTAAAAATAACATAACATAGTAAAAATTTATCAAATTCAGATGTTTTAACATAATATTGAACTAATTTGGTGTTATCCTTAGTGATTTCGTCATCATTAAATTTAATAATAGCTGGTGAACGACAAAAGTCCTTTTTTAGTTCTTGTATGTCGTCATTTAGTGTAGCACTCATTAGAAATGTTTGTAAATTTTTCTTTAGAGGTAAATATTGTGAGATTTTTTTTAAATCTTCTTTGTAACCAAAAGTTAATATTAAATCGACTTCATCAATAACTAAAAACTTTAAATCGTCTAATGACATGGAATCAACGTTGGTATCCAACAAATCAACTAATTTACTTGGTGTAGAAACAATTACTTCAGGTCTTTCTAATAGTAATGGAGCTAAGACGGAGTTAGAAATGTCTCCTGCAATGTTCAATGGTTTGATCTCTTTTGAACAATATAAAATCATTTTTTCAAGAACATCAGTGACTTGTTTAGCCAATTCCCTTGTTGGAACCAATATTATACCTAAAGTAGAGGAATTTTCTACCTCATCACTGTTGTTCTTTTTATAATCTAAAATAGTCTGAATAACTGGTATTAAATATGCTAGAGTTTTACCAGAACCAGTCGATGCCTTAGCGATGATATCTCTTTTTTCTTGAAGAGCTAGTGGAATTGAAGTAGATTGGACTAATGTTGGATTTTTATAACCATTACGTTTAATAGCTTGTAATAATCTTGGATCTAACTTCATAGATTCAAAAGTAACAGAATCATCAATATATGCATCTGGAGCAGCAGAAGAGTTGTTGCTCATTTTTTCTGTTATGCTATTGGTTTCTTCTTGGTATTGTCAATATTTTATCAATTTTGTTTAACAAATACCTTCTTATAGTAAAAATTAGTTTATACCTTATAATTTATAAGTAATCTATGGAAAAAGAAATGCAATAAATAAATCAATTCAAATAATTTAACATCTTATATATTTTATAACAACTATAGATTTGTAGAGATGCCTTAGCAGCTTGATCAAACTAAGAAGCGATGAGCTCTTAAAAATTTTTTAAACTTAAGATTTTACTTTCCGTAAAAAATGATAATATGCTATTGCTGAGTATAAACAAAAATATGTAATTGAGCAGTGATTTTAAGTTCAAATCTCATTAACTTACTCAATAAATTTTGTTGATCTAAGAATTAATCAACATAAAGGTGCTACTAAATCTATACCAATTTTCATTATGCTTTCAACCCTACCTTTTAAAGGGTTTGAATTGCATTCAACAATTTTCATCTTGGAAAAATTTATACGTGCTGAACTTTTCCCAATGGTAACAACTCCGAATACATCCCCATCATCGTGTGTAACTATTTCCATTTTTTCATCATCTTCTCTTTTAACTAATGCATCATCTTTCCCTTCATTCTTAACAACAGAATCTGTTATTACATCATTGCCATTTTCCGATTTGTCCTTCTTTAAGAGGAGAGAAAATGTGTCACCAAACTGCTCAGCGAAAAGTCTTGAAATTTGTTTGATCTTCCACATCTCATCATCTTGATTACTGCTCAATAAATCTCCATGTGAATGGTCATGTTGGCAACTATGACTACTCATCTTGACACTCGCTGGAGATGAATCTACACTCATTAATATCGCAATGACGGAGTCTGCAACGCTATCACTTATAAGACCTTGTATCCATTCTAATGTTGCAATATTATTGACCACCGTCAGTTTAAGGTCATTCATAATTTCTAATACCAATCTACCCGAACTCTCTGTAATAATCTTTTCTTTATCTGTTTTATCTATCATATTGGTTACATTATCCTCATCCTCAAGGACACTGACGTTACCAAACATTTGGCATAAATGCCAATATATTAATTCCTTTTTACAATTTACTTGTACTGACTGTCTTTCTCTCAATACTGTCGTTGATAATTCTGAATAATGATCTCTTAAATCTTCCAGTGATACTAAATTTAAATCGAAATTCTTTTCATTTGATACTAAAATACCAGAAATAATAATACCATTATTCTCATCATTTTGTTTTCCATCTTTAGAATCCAATTCTGCATCTACATCCCCAGTTATTAACTCTGATTCTTCAGACTTAATAGTTCCAACTTCTTCCTTAATATCTTCACCGTCTTCCTTCTGAATCTCCTCTACTATACGACCGATGGCCTTTGCTACTTTTATACCTTTAAATTCAAGATTGACTTCAACACAATTTCTGGGATTATATACATGAACTTCTTCATCAGTTCCTTTGAGACTCGAAAAGTTAGATAGAAGAGCCGATTTTAATCTACCCATTGGGTTAGATTCACCATGAACTAAAATTATATTGGATGCCCTTATTTGTTCAATGAATTCAATATTTTCTTGAAAATCAACATGGGCTGCAAACGATATTTCTTCAATTTGGCAACGTCTTGGAATATTTACCTCTGGGTTATTGATTGAAGGAATGTTTTCTGGCTCAAGCATTATATATTTAGCCATACTACCTTCGACAGAGTAACCAGTTATTAAGACCATATTTTTTGGTTCAGGACACCATTTTTCCAATAAATCTCTTGATAGTCCATTTTGTAACATACCAGGAGCAGCTAACATAACAGAAGGTCCAAAATCTTGAAATGATTCAATGTTTTTTAAATATGATATATTCTTAAAAATAAAAGGGTTAGTTTTTGAGTCTCTGAATTTCCTTCGAATATCATCGTTCATCATATTAACATATGTTTGAAAAACACCCATTGATCTTTTAGCCAAATTTGATGCATAATAGATCGGAACTTGACCATTACCCAACTCCTCTTCATTCTGTGACCAGTACTCATCTAAGATCAGCATTAATTCTTGAGCTCTACCCAAGGCAAAAACTGGCATTAAGACACGTCCACCCTTTGTTACAACATTATGAACTAATTGGGTTAATTTCTTCTCCCTATTTAAACGAGGCTCATGTGTTGCTGTACCAAAAGTAGATTCCACAATCAATACATCAGAATTCAATGGTGGAACTTCAGCAGAGTTCAAATGACGATCTAATTCACGAGAATAATCACCAGTAAAAAGAACTCTTAAACTACCAAGTTCAATTTGAAACATGGCTGCTCCGAGAACATGCCCAGCATGGAACGCTGTGAATTTAATACCATTTACATCTATTGTTGAGTGATAATCAATTGTTTCTATTCTATCAAATGATTCCGCCAAATCCTCATCAGTATATAAGTTTTCATCTTTCTCCGATGTCAACCCACCAATACTTGTCACACGAACAAAATCTTTTAGCAACCATCTATAGATAGCTTTGGTTGGATGTGTCATAAAAACTCTACCGTTGAAATTGGTTCTTTGCATCACGTAAGGTAAAGAGGCTGCATGATCTAAATGGAAATGTGATATCAACAGAATATCCACTGTTGATAAATCAAATTCATCATAAAATGGCAAAGAAGCTATACCCTGATAAGCAGGATGAACACCAGCATCTAACATAATAGTCTTTCCTTTATATTGTAAGACATGACATGACCTACCAACTTCATTACTACCACCTAGTGAGAAGAATTTAAGACCGGATGCATTGGACTGTTCCATTTTATATTAATATATATTTGTTTTTATAACTGAAATTTACTTGACTTTGGATTGATTTCTTGAATTATCAGAAAATGATTATATTATTTTCATTAACCTTAATATGTTCTATTAATAAAAGGAAGTGTCAATGAAACCAAACAATAATCTTGATAGACTACTCTCTAATGTATTATACACCAATGATAGTTGTTAATTTAAATTCGTAACTACTTTAGTGCAATCCGAAGACTCTTAGGTAAAATATATGTCAGTGTCTTTGAGTTTTAAATAATTTAATTTAAAATTGACAATTTCAATTATTCGATTTAACCAAAAAGCTGTTAGCATATGATAAACGATATCTATAAGGAATCATTGTGCATCTATATATTTACATTATAAAGTGACAAGAGACATCTCTATTTACATTAAATTCATTTTGAAATTTTTAGAAGCTCGAGAATTTTCAGATGTCTGCCCGCTTGAAATACAATGAAGGTATAAGTTGTCTTAAAATTAAGTATAAGCAAGAAACAAGAAATCATCAGAAAACTACTGGAAGTTTATTCAAAACCAATCAAAAAGCTTAACAAAAATATGGTATTGGAAACTTTATAAGGTCGATATGTGTTTTCTACAAAATAGTATAAGTACAACTTCTTTACAACCGAAATTGGTAACTATACTACAATTGATTATAAGAAAATAAGCAACACAATTATATATTTTGAAGAATAAAGTAATAAAAGTTATTTACATATGAAAAAGTATTTATTAGGTGACATATCTATTATCTTTACTTGTCCTAGAATCTTCAGCGAATGGATTAGAAAACATATTATTCCAATTACCAGTTCCATTCCATGGCATCTCTGGGCCTTTAACCTTTCCATCTCTATATGGCACTGTTTGATTATTGTTCTTTAAATTTGTTAGAACATTTCCGACACCACTGAATGAACTTACATTTTCTGAGATTAAGTTATTGCCATCGTATATTTCTGAATACATCGAGGACTTCTCATTTTGATATTTTTTCCCCAGATTATATTCAGATAGCTGTTCTGCTGTAAGTATAGAAGAAAAATCAGTTGTCCATGATGAAATATTGTGAATCATATCATGTGCACCGTTATTTAACAGAATGCTACCAAATTGATTTGACATACCAGAGAAAAGATCTGCAGTTCCGTCAATGGCATCACGTGGCTTTATCATTGGTAAATGTTGCGAATCAAGTGGTGTTTGAACGGCAGTTGATACAGATAAATTGGAACTACTGTTATGAATAGACTCTTCATTATTTGCCAGTGTTGAAGCTGAAACGCTTTCTCTAAAATCATTATTATAGTAGTCGTTAGACTCAAATCCTATATTGTTAGAGATATATTGCACATGCTCTTGTTGTGGTGAACGATGGTTATTCATAGTTGTAGATTTAATACTTAATTTATTCTCACCCCGCTGTTGTGTTGGTAAACCATTGAAAGTTAGAACACCATTTGAATTTAGTGAAGATAAATAAGCTTGTAAATTTTGACGCGCGACATGTTGTTGTAAATATGCTTGCCTTTGAAACGGTTCCCAATCTCTGTCTGTCGAGGTGTTGGGTTTTTTCACAATATACTGATCACTTTTATCTTTATTTGACAAATTCTCATACCCATTATCAAACATGCTATCAATAATTATGCTTTCAGATTCTGCAGAATTTATTGAATTACTTGATTTGTTCGAGAGTGTATCTGAAGATTTATCAAAATTAGCTTGAGAACCTCCATCAGATTTATCCGAATCTGTTCCGTTAATCAATAGACGAGATAAATCATTAGGTAATGAGGTATTTTCTAGGACCTTTCTACTTTGTTTTAAATCATTTTTGGTTTCACGATCAACTTGAGAGTTAACAACAAATCCACCATATGATTCTCCTTGTCTTTTACCGTATACTCTGTTTACTGCAGGTGGCATACCATCATGCTTTGACCCATTTTTAGTCAATTTAGAATATCGGTCAACGCCATCTTCGACCTGTAATTCATGATTGCCTGATGTAATATACACTAATTCAGAAGAATCTGGACCACAACGTTCAATCAAGTTACCAATTGTTGCATTCATTAATTGATCAAAAGTATCTCTGAAAATTCTTGCAAATTTAGATCTCTCTGTCATGGAGTATAAACACACGGAACACGCTCTTAAATCATCAATGGTACTAAATAAACTGGCACTTACATGTGGTCTAGTGTGCTTTGAGGCATCACCCAAATTTCGTCTCCTTTGATCATCTAAGTTTCTTGTTAACCACATACAGTATATTAAAGTGACACCAGCTACAAAAACTATATGGACAGCAGGTGTCGAATGACCGTACACTGTTTTTTGATGGAATATTTTGTATACTTGACATATCTGACCAGCAGCTGCCTGGCACTCTCTAAACAACCTATCTTCAGGTTTTAAGACCTCTAAATAAGGTTGAATTAATAATCTAACTGACCTATAGTAGTAAAGTTTCATAGTCTCATTTTCGTAGTTTTTGAAATGTGAAGCAGAACAACCGGCTCTCCATGACTCAAGTCTCTTAAAATAATTCTTTACCAGAGGCAATTGCTCTTTTAGTGTTTTCTTGTTAGTTATAGTTTGGGGTAATATTTTTAACCTTTCAACGAATTCTGATTCAATTCTTCTTAGCATTAATGACTGGTTTAGGAAAAAGACATTATTATTCTTTTGAAAGAGTTGTGTATTTGCTTCAAACATTTTATCTGGTAAATAGGGTAAATTAACTTCTGCTTCGGATATTGAGTAAGGTTTCCAAACGGAGATACATATCATCCTCTCTAATAAGTATACTGCCCAGAATATCCTTAATTTTTTATAACAAAATGCATCATCGGTACGAAATACATTCAGCTGAAGTTTATCCTTGCAAATAGACATTACATCTTTTATAATATCATATAGTATGGCGGAATCTTGATCTGTTCTTAAAATATAAAGTACTAATAAAGTTAGGAGTTCAATTTGTTGTAAATACGTCAAATTCTGTTCACATTTTGCAATGTGCCTGATAGCTGTTGAAAAATAACGATATGGAGGTAACCCCTTATTTTTACCAGATGTCATGTATAAACAGGCACTGATACTGAAAAGCAGCCACATTCTACCACATGCAAAATGAAATTCAGTTTCTGAATAAGAATATATTTTATTGTTGATGTAATTATTATGAAATGTGTAAATTTCATTTTCATCTAAAAGTGGGTATTTGAATTGCAATCTTGTAAAGTATGTATCCAAAAATAACCTGGATAGCTCTTTATCAAACTCAAAAGCAGGATCATAATTATATAATTGTTTCAAATTATATTTAGCAAAAATTGAGTTCGAAAAGTCAATGGAATCAACGGAATCAGAAGCCAAAGCTGGGATATCTCTTACTAACCTGTATTTGTCCGATTCTTCCACTTTAGGCGAGTTTATTGGTCTTTGGTTAATCTGTGCTCTATATGGCATATTTTTGTTAATATTACTGGTGTTATCATGGAGTACTGTAGGTGGTGACTGTATGTTGTAAGCAGGCAAAGGTGAACTGAATCTACTAGGGTTTTTATTGGCAAATAATGTATTAGGAGTCATATTCACCGAAGAGTCTGCTATTTTACTATTTAATTTTTTATACTTATTCACCTGTTCCATATACTCTTGACTTGTTGGAGATATATCTAATAATTGCTCCAAATATTTTATCTTTTTCAGTAATAATGTATTCTGATCTCCAACATTTATCGAATTGTTGTTTTCAAAAATATTCTCTTTCGTTGAACTATTTTTTTTTTTGCCTATAGTATATGATGGTTGGCTTCCATTGTTTAACGACACCATTTGAGAATCTAGTTGCGGGTTGTTCATGCAAATGTCTGATGATGCTTCTGGAGTTATAGAGTTGGAAGTGTTCCCTGTTAAAGGCGAGCTATTATTTTCAACTTTTATTAACTTCTTAGCTCTATCTTTTTTTGAGATATTATTTCTAGCTTTAGAATATCTAATAGGTTGGACACATGTAACCGCTGCCTTTAAACAAGCAGTACAACTCGGCAACTTATGATCACATCTTTGTTTTCTTCTTCTACAGAACAAACATGACTTAGATCTTCCCCTTTTGTCCTGCAAAAGTAGGTCTGTGCGGTTCCCAGCCTGCTCTAACTCCCTTTGGAAATTTTCAATGTTCTGCTGACTTACTATCTTCTTTGGTCTACCCATAGATCTTTAATTATGAATAAAGAGAACACTTAATTTGATACCACAAGTTTCCAAAAAATAAAACTTAAAAATTTCAAAATAATAATTATCACAAGTTTCAAAATGATTTTATAGGATGAAGATATTTGAGGCACTGTACAATGATAATCGTAAATTGAAGTTTTCCTATTGTCGTTTTGAGTTGATACCAATAGTAAAATATGATTCCAGTAAATTATTTATCGGTATTGATATTTTTACGATGAATGTTCTTAGTTTTAATATACTTTAGCTTGATATTCCAATAAAACCAATCACACACACACACACACAACAAAAAGCTAATATTAATATAAAATAATAGTTCTTTCACTCAAGATTTAAAACGTTAAAGACCAGCTTTTGATATTTAAACTAGAATCTCTTGTTTTGTTGATGCATTAAAATTTTTTTGAACTTTGAACGATATTGAATAGCACCAAATATATGTTTAAAAAACTAACTTCGGTATTTTGGTGATAACTAGAACAGTCAGGATTATATATCGTGTGTAAAATATTAATGTCTTTCGATAAGATGGTTTTATTCTTTAATTGTTAGGAAATGTTAATTCTCTATAAAAACTTCAAGATTCGGATATTAATTAGCCGAATCCCACTTAACTAAAATATTCCAAAGTATTTAGAGTTTAAATTTTATTAATGTAAAATTTTAAGAAATGGATCAGTAAGAATCAGATAATTACAGCCTCTTCTGAGTTGTTGTAGTTTTTTTCTAAATATCTCCAGAATTTTTTTGCCAATGTGTTTTGTGAATGAATGGGTAACAGGGAGAGATAAATAATTCTTTGTGTACTGTTAGTTCTCTTAAATCTTCCAAAAAATTTGAATTTTTTGAACAACATTTAAAAAAATCCACTACAATATTATTCTTCTAAAATTGAACGAATCATTTAAACTACCTAGTGACAATTATGACAACACAGTGAGAAGTACTTATTCAATTACCATGCACTGTATAATCCTAATAACTCAGAGAGAAGCAAAATAATCTTAAAAAAATAAAAAAAAAAAGAAAAAGCAGAAAAGCTAACGAGAATTCCCATCACCTCTATAAACTTGACAGAATAATACCCGTAATAAATTTTTCTCTCATTTCTTTTAATTAATAATAAATTAATTAATTCGAAAATTTTGGCAGATGAAATTTCGAAAATATACAAAAAAAAGAAACGCCGAAGCCTACCAACTTGATGTTGTACAGGGGTTATTTAGAGAGGGGCATCATAATTATAAATAAATTAGTTGTTTTTTAGTTTCGAAACTAGTAGAATTTTTTTTTTCTGTTTTAATCCCTCTTAATTTTATGTTGTTGTTGTTGTTGTTGTTGTTGTTGTTGTTGCTTTTTTTTTTTTATTTTTTTTACACAACATTGAAATGCCTCTAGTGAGATTTATAATTGACATTAATTTCGAATTGGCTTGTTCGTTCGAATCAGAGATTCAAATACTTCAAGCTTATGAAAATGATAATTACTTCACATGAAGTAATTATTGGTTGCAAAAAAATCTATATTTTTTTTAAGAAGTACGAGAAAATACTACTTTATATCTTGTGCCTTCACAGTCAGATGTTTTCCATCCTTAGTGTAGTGGTTATCTCCAATGCTACTGTTGGATTACAAAATTTCGTTGCTTGCCAGAAATTGGGTACTAAGCAATTGAATTGACATTGCAAATATATGCTGCAGATAATGTTAGGTGCACGTTCTTCGATGTAGATGCAGTCAAGATTGCGTGTCTTGGGTGTCATGTTGAAAGTTGCAGCAACCGCAGTAAACTATTTTTCGGACAAATGCTCAATCTATTTGTTACTCTCTCTTGGCTGTATAAACTGTTTTCTTTAAAAATTAGTTTCCATTAACACCTGAACATTTTATTCAGTTATAGGCAGTCGGGTTATTCCTTACTAATAAAATACAAACACGTAGAGAAGATCTCGGAGCATTACCAAAAAGAGTTACTATTTTATACTTTTTAGTGATATAACCATTACCCAAATCTAATAATTACTATATTCCAAAGATTTTGTTAGTTTTCATGTTTATTCTCTTTATTTGTTTGTTTCGTTTTATTTCTTAATTCATCAGCAGACTCATCGATGTAGATAATATTCCAGATCTCTTAAAACTTCCATTCTGTCAAATTTTCCCAACATGTACCATTTTACATTCGAGAGAAATTTCAAAAGCATCACTCATTTAAGTTTTGAATTTGTAATATCTCAAAATTTTAGGATGTAATCTGGCCATGCTCTGGCGGACTAGTTTAACTTAATTATCAACAATCTTCATTAGCATGACATGAGATTGATGACCTACTGAATCGTCACTTTCAAAATGTGATTGTCAGCTTAATAAGGCAATATCATAATAAGAAAAAACACAGAAGAGTTCATAAAGTAATATTAATAAATGTAATCTCTTATTCATATAAGAAGTTCCTTTTTATATCTTATAAACATTAGCCGCCCAATATTGCATTATCCATTACCCGGGCGCATATATACTGTATATAATAATAATATTAAGCATATGAAAAATTTTTGATGAAATATTCTAAAATCGATGAGATGAGGTACGTACGATAATTAAAATGTCATTATTACATTGAGTTTTAGGTCAAAAGATAAATTAGTGTAAGATCGTTAATCAATAAAATGTAAAAAAAAATATTTGAAATGTCAATTTGATTCAATTTCTACTAATGCTTATCTTACAATATTAAGCTAATTCATTAATCAATTTTCTGTTTTTATTTCCTTCTTATTTGCATATTGGAAATTGATTATTCAATTGGCAAAAAAAAGGTCACTTTAAATTTAATTAGAAATTAAAATGTCTGATATCGAATCATTAGGTGGTGGATTATTTGATGAACCTGAGGATTTTTTACCCCCTCCTCCATCTGCTCATTTCGCTAACTATGAAAGATCCGATATTCCAGAATCATCAGTTTCTAAGAAAAATGATATTAAATTAAGGTTAGTTGGCTCTTCTCCATTATGGGGCCATCTACTTTGGAATGCAGGTATTTATACTGCTAAACATTTAGATAAACACCCTGAATTAGTTCTTGGTAAGAACGTTTTAGAATTAGGTGCGGCTGGAGCGTTGCCATCCATCGTGGCAGCTTTAATAGGTGCAAAAAAAGTTATCTCCACAGATTATCCAGATGCAGATTTATTAACAAATATACAATATAATGTCGATCATGAAGTATTTAATGGTACAGAATTATCAATCAAAGAACCAGAGAGAGAAGCTGAGTTAAATAATAGAAATTTGATAGTTGAAGGTTATATATGGGGTAATGACTACAAACCGATAACTGATCATCTTAATGAAGATAGTAAATTCGATTTAATGATATTAAGTGATTTAGTTTTTAATCACACTGAACATCATAAATTATTGAGAACAACAAAAGACCTTTTGGCCAGAGATGGTAAAGCTTTAGTAGTATTCTCACCTCATAGACCTGCTTTATTAGATGCTGACTTACAGTTCTTTGAAACCGCTAAAGAATATGATCTTGTCACTGAGAAAATTGAAATGGTCAATTGGAAGCCTATGTTCGAGGAGGAGGATGAGACTATTGAAATAAGATCTCGTGTGTATGCATTTTACCTAACTCATAAATAATTTAAAAAAAATAATGGGATATATTATTATTTTTAATCGTATCATTATTAATATGCAGTTTATATATATATATATATATATATATATCTATGAATTGATTTTTAATCATTTTAAATTAATGACATAGTATTGTTCATGGATAAGACTATCATGGCTTATCAATTTTACCTTTTATCATATGCAGTTTTCTTATTGTGTATTCATATCAGTTGAGAATTTACTCGTAATCAGCCTTAGATTGAGAGAAATTACAACCAGTAAATACTTCATTATTCCAGTCATAAGCATAACAAGTGGTACCGGCAGCACATTCAAAGTAAACCCAAGCATCATGGTCATAAACAGCATATTTACCATCGGCAGAACAAGCTCTGTCACCTTCGACTGGAGTAGCAGAGCCATTTAATTGACCAGCAGCATACTGAGCATTCAAAGCTTGTGCTTGAACATGAGCATCCGAAACAGGAGCTGCAGTAGTTACGGCAACATTTGTAGTAGTAGTTGATGGAGTTGGGAGTAAAATAGCAGCAGAAGTAGACATAGGTGGAACAGTTGAACTTTCAGAAGAGGAAATGATAGTTGGAATAACATTATTTTCGTTACCAGAAGGAATAGCAACAACGGAAGATGAAGCTGGATACAAAGTACTTGTAACACGGCTAACAGATGAGGTTGATTCAGATGTCTGTGTAGTCAAAGTTTCAATAATAGTTGGAGCAACAGAATCGTGGCTAGAGTGTCCATGAGCACTTGAAGTTATAACGGTAACAAAAGAAGAAGAACCCAATGAAAATTGAGAGGATTCAAAAGAGGTGGAGGTAACTACAATCGAACTAGATAAAGATGTGGAAGGAGCAACAGAAGAGACTGGAGCAGATGATGAAGTGATAGTAGAGCTTGAAATGGTCGTAGAAGAAACGGTTGCAGTTGAAGGTATAGAGGATACAACAGAAGAGACAGATGTAACAGCATTTTCATTTAATAACAATTTCATTTTTTCAATATAGTTTGTACCATCAATTTCGTTAGCAAAACCTTGAGAAGCATCCCATAAGGAAATACCACCAAAGTTTGAAAAAGTAGAAATAGATTGAATAACTGTGGCTAAAGAATTCATGTCAGAAATGTAACCGGTACTAGCAGCAGTAGAAGAAGCTGGTAAACCCAAATATAGTTTGATATTAGAATTTGGAGAAATACTTTCAGCGTAAGTGACCCAAGTATCCCAGTTGAAAGTGGCTTCGACATTACAGTAGTTGTTGTAAAATTGAATAAAAGCGAAATCAACCTCAGCATTCTCCAATAAATCACCAACAGAAGCATCTGGATAAGGACATTGTGGAGCAGCAGAAACGTAGTAAGATTTAGTACCAGCCTTGAAAAGAGTTCTTAATTTTGTAACTAAAGCGGCATAACCTGTAGAAGAGTTGTTTTCGATGTCGAAATCAAAACCGTCAACAACAGCATCATCAAATGGACGCTCATCAGCTGAACCTTCACCAAAAGTATCCCATAGAGTTTGAGCGAAGGTTTCAGCTTCTGAGTCACTAGTAAAACCATAACTACCGGAAGCACCACCTAATGATAACATGACTTTTTTACCTAGAGATTGACATGTCTTGATATCTTCAGCAATTTGAGAACAGTGTAATAAACCGTCAGTAAAAGTGGCAGAGCAAGCATTAGCAAAATTTAAACCAACTGTTGGGAAAGTATTCAAAAAGGAAAGTAAATAAATATCAGCACTACTATTTTGACAGTAGTAAGCTAAACTTTCTTGAGAACCATTAGAATTCTGGCCCCAATATACAACGACATTATTTTTAGCGTCGTTATCGAATGAGTATACCAATGTTGACAATATGGTGACTAATATTGTGTTTATTAAAAATGAATGAAGCATTGTAATGTGTATTCGAATAAAAAAATATTAGATTAGCGAAGGAAATTAATTAGTAAGTTAAACGATTGACTTTGATTTAATAACTGTTTTTCTTTTGGTTTGTATTCTTATTGATATTAATATTATATAATAATGATTTAAGTGAAACGTAATTATCAATCTTTTTAAAAAAAAAGAGTATGGTATTTATAATAAAAGTTTTTTTCAAAATCCATCTTTTAAAATGCTTATATCAATCTCATGATTTCTTGTTAAAATCACTCGACTGTGTGCAGTATTAATTATACTTACCTTGTGTTGTAAGTTGTTTAATACATGGTTGAAATCTTTATTATATTTGAAATATAAACAAAAGAAAGTCAAGTTCTTGAGAGACAAGCAAAATAGTCAAAACTGCACTTTAAAACAGATGTTTTTTGTTTTAAAATGAAATGTTAGATTGAATAGAATCAAACTACATTAAAAGTTTCAAGCATATCAAGTTCTATGGATTACAAGTCATATAATGACTTGTCTTTATTTTAATGAAGCCTGTTAAAGGACAAGTAAAAAAAACTAAACGATTACAGGGCCCACAATGATTATTAAGAAAAAAGAAATGTTACTAAATGGTTGAACAACAGAAACCAAGAATGTTTTATCTTGGTCTGAGTTCCCAATTTGTTCAACGATGACCGGATTGAGATACTAGCATATCTAAATTAGGAAATGTGAAAGAAAAAAAACCAAACAAAATGCTATACTGGGAATTTTCTTGTGTTTCATCTGGGTGCTCAAGTGCACTTTTCACTTCTAATAGTTTTCGAACCTTCCGCATCCGTACTATGTTTACTAGGAGCACCAAAGAAAAAAAAAAAATTCTAAAAAACACAAGCATCTCCGCATATATAAGTGTTGTGACAAGAAAAGAACCAACAAACAAAAAAAACAAAATGCTTGTTTTTTTCCCAATAAGGATACAACAGAAACTGGCGCACTATTAAGTAACATTAGTGTTCTTTCGTAGTATAATGTTATACATCACTTTCTTCGAGTCTATTGCTTTTGTATCTAGATCTTTTATTTACTGCGTCTGATTATAGGGATTATGCACATTCCACATGTAACCAGAAAATAAACATGAGGCTACACAGTTGCTCAAACCACAATAAAAGTCAGAAGATTCAATGCACAAATAGTGTATTTTATAATCGCGGAGATAACAGCATGTACACTCACAAAACCTTGGACAATCACATCTAACATCGAATATTTAGATATCCCTCAACAAAATACTGCACAATTGCTACCCATCCTTGAGGGAGAGGATCTAGGGTCTGCTGGGTTTTCTACTCATGAGGTCCCATATGTCTCTTACTTATGTATACGGCGGATAAACGTACGTATCTATCTATATAGAGATATCTGCCAAAAAATCTTTCTTCTTCCAAAATTTTTAAGCAAAATTACTATTAAAATCTGGTTTAAATGCTTTTCTAACCCCATTGGAAAACTCTCAAAGCTCATTATGATGATGAAACTTTATTCTTATCATATATCCTTTAGTGAAATATAAGGTAAAAGAGTAACGTTTTATGTTATGATTAGATGACTACGATCGCAATAATAATTAAAAAAAAAAATATAACATTTAATTCTTTTGTAAATGAAGATTTCTCTTTTTTCATTATTTTGCCTTTTGTATAGTTTCTGGGTATCATAATTTGATGCCAACCTTTTTAGTTACTATCACCATAAAGATAGATACTACTTCATTGACTGTATTACAAAAATTTAGTCTGAGTTCATTCATTTGTGCATTGCATTAAAGTTTAATTATTAAGAAACTCTGAGTAGTTTATATTGTTTATATTTTTTGCAACTATTTCATTTCACTGGTTACTGTGTGAATATCTGAAGGTGATCTATGTTGCCAATTAACAAGAATGGAATCTCGAAGTTTATTGAAATATCAAAACTACACATTTGTATACGTTATTCCAGTTCTTCGACTGTAAATACTCATTCCAATTCAGACAGTCATGTTTTGAAACAATTAAAACACAAAAACATTCAACAACTACAAAAGAGAATCGAGAGTATACCCATTGAAAATTATAGAAATTTTTCTATAGTAGCACATATAGATCATGGGAAATCAACTTTATCAGATAGATTGTTAGAAATTACAAATGTCATTACAAAAGGGGATGGTGGTGACAGAATTTTAGACAAATTAGAAGTAGAGAAAGAACGTGGTATCACCATAAAGGCCCAGACATGTTCTATGTTCTACAACGACAAAAAAACAGGGAAAGATTATTTACTACATTTGATAGATACACCAGGACATGTTGATTTCAGAGATGAAGTATCGAGATCGTATAAAGCTTGTAATGGTGCATTACTTCTTGTAGACGCCTCTAAAGGTGTACAATCACAAACCGTAGCCAATTTTTACTTGGCATATAGCATGGGTTTAAAATTGATACCGGTTGTAAATAAAATAGATTTAAGCGTAGCAGATGTACCAAAAACAATTGAACAAATCGAGAATACTTTTGAAATGTCCGAGGAAGAGATTATTAAAATTAGTTCAAAATCCGGTTTGAATGTTAAAGAGGATTTATTACCTGCAATAATTGAAAGAATACCACCGCCTTCAAATCATAGTAAAGACAAACCTTTTAGAGCGTTATTAGTAGACTCATGGTATGATTCATATATGGGTGTGGTATTATTGGTACATGTTGTTGATGGTTCAATTAAGAAAGGGGATCGTATATCAAGTGCTATAACAAAGGCTAAGTATGAGATCAAGGAAATTGGAATAATGTATCCCGACAGAGTCGCAACTGAAAGATTATCATTTGGACAGGTTGGCTACATTATACCTGGAATGAAAAACTCCAAAGATGCAAAGATAGGTGATACGTTCATGCAATCAGGGTTTGAGTCGGAGACAGAGATGTTACCTGGATTCGAGGAAACGAAACCTATGGTGTTTGTTGGTGCATTTCCAGCAGATGGTATAGAATTCAAAGCCTTGGATGATGATATAAATAGATTGGTATTAAATGATAAATCTGTATGTATTGAAAGGGAGACATCTAATGCCTTGGGTCAAGGTTGGAGACTCGGGTTTCTTGGGTCTCTACATGCTTCAGTATTTACAGAGAGGTTAGAGAAAGAATATGGGACGAAATTAATTATAACACAGCCAACAGTTCCATACCGAATAGAGTTCAATAACGGTGTCCAAAAAGAAATCACAAATCCAAACGAATTTCCAACAGCTCATAAGAATGGTACAAATATGGGTGTCAAAAAGTTGTTCGAGCCCTTTGTCGAAGCTGTTATGACTCTCCCAGAAGAATATTTAGGGAACGTAATTAAACTATGTGATAATAATCGTGGTAAACAGTTAGAAATCAAATATATGTCTCTAGGTGTTAACAATACACAACAAATTATACTAAAGTATGAATTGCCTTTGTATGAGTTAGTTGATAATTTTTTTGGTAAATTAAAATCTGTTTCTCAAGGTTATGCCACACTCGATTACGAAGATTGTGGATTTCAAGAAAGTGACATTGTGAAATTAGAACTTTTAGTCAATGGTACTACTGTAGACGCGTTGACTACAATCATGCATAGATCAAAAGTCAACAAAGTGGGTTCTGAGTGGGTCAAAGATTTTAAGAAATTTATTAAATCACAAATGTATGAAATAATTATTCAGGCAAGAGTCAATAGTAGTCGTATTATTGCTCGAGAAACAATTAAAGCACGTAGGAAAGATGTCCTGGCCAAATTGCATGCCAGTGATATCACTAGAAGAAAAAAACTGTTGGTTAAGCAGAAGGAAGGTAAGAAGCAGTTGAAATTGAGAAGTATTGGTAATATTCAAATCAATTCAGATGCGTATCAAGAATTTTTAAGACGTTAAGTATTTAGATATTGTACATTTAAAAGACGTCTAATAGTATTTAATGTCATTTGTAAATAGCTAAAATGATTAGATATGTTTAATGTAATCACGATAAATAACGATAATTTATTTTATTTTATTTATTTTAATATTTTTTATTTTATAATCTATGTAATTTATTTAACCATATTTAAAATCTTTATCCTTCTATTTCATTTTAGCATTTAATCAAATGTTTCCAATGGTAGTATTATATTTAAATATATACAAACCATAAAATGTCAAAAAAGCAAAACTAACATACAAAAAATATATATGATAAATTTAACATTGTAATCTTTTGTTTAATTTTGTTGATATGCATATATAAGATTAATCAATCAATTAAATATTTGTCATAACCAAGACCGAAAACAAGTGATAATAAATGATGATAATGATGTGTGAGTTTGATATGAAATGGAAAGGAGATTGATCAAAATAAATATATTTAATTTTATTGATTACAAATCAGCATCATCTTCATCAGGCAATGGTAAAGCAGTGGCTTGTTCCATTTCTTGTTGATATTGTTGCATTAATTGTTCATCGACTTGAACTTCTGGTGGAGCCAAAGCTGGAGAAGCAACGAATTCTAATTGAGCGTTACCAGCTAATTTTCTTGCTAACCATAAGAATGGTTTTTCGAAGTTATAGTTAGATTTAGCAGAAATATCGTAGTATTGTAAGTTCTTCTTTCTGTGGAAAGTGATTGTCTTAGCTTTAACTTTTCTTTCTTTGACATCTACTTTGTTACCACATAAGACGATTGGAATGTTTTCACAGACTCTAACTAAATCTCTGTGCCAGTTTGGAACATTCTTGTAGGTGATTCTTGAGGTGACATCGAACATGATGATACCACATTGGGCGTTAATGTAGTAACCATCTCTTAAACCACCGAACTTTTCTTGACCAGCAGTGTCCCAACAATCGAATTTGATTTCACCGAAGTTAGTGAAAAAGGAAAGTGGGTGAACTTCAACACCGATAGTGGCGATATATTTTTTTTCAAATTCACCAGTTAAATGTCTCTTAACGAAAGTGGTCTTACCGGTACCACCATCACCGACTAAAACTAGTTTAAAAGTTGGAACTTCAGCCATTGTTTATTGATAAATATTGGGTGTATATTTGTGCTGTGCTGTGCTGTAGTATGTTTTAAAGATAAGTTAGAAAATAACGAAACTAATAAAAAATAATTAGACAAAACAAAACTATATTAACGAATTATAGATAAAAGACACTTTAGAATAGAAGATC
Organism: Tetrapisispora nanseiensis; assembly: GCA_030568035.1. Taxonomy (NCBI): domain Eukaryota; kingdom Fungi; phylum Ascomycota; class Saccharomycetes; order Saccharomycetales; family Saccharomycetaceae; genus Tetrapisispora; species Tetrapisispora nanseiensis. Next base: position 17,262 of record JAJLTH010000050.1, on the reverse strand, counting down.
AATTAATCAATTATAGTAAAAAAGAATAGAATTAATAAAGATGAAGTCAATTAAATATAATAAAAGTATAATAAATAAAATAAATCAACAATAAAAAAATTTTCTTATATAATACTGAATTATAGTATAAAATAAATTAAAACATCGAGAGAATAGATTATATATAGTGTATATATAGTGTATAATAGTATATAATAAGTTATTAGTTATAGAGAACATGGGATAATTAATATAAATATACTTGGGATAGTAGTATATAATGGGAGAAATGTTATATAGAGTTGGTGTAGTGTGTAGGGTAATATTTTCTGTTTATGTGTCTTCGTGGACAATGATGTGGTCATGTGACTCTGGTGTGGTGGCGCTAGCACATGTGTCTTATCTCACAAATTAATACTATAATACTATATAATACTATAATACTATAATACAATAATACTATAATACTATACATTGTTATATGGTGTAGAATCCTATTGAAATGAATCAATTGACATTCATGTATACAAACTATTATTGTTAGTTCAGTTATGGATAAAGGGAATATATTATAGGGTTGATGTGTTTTTTCTTATATACTTTATTAATAATGAATATATTTTGTTATTTTTTAAAAAAGTTTCATCCAAACCATAAGTAAAATATAGTAAATATAGATTGGCAGTGACATGTCTATTTTCATTTATTTAATTTATTTTCTTTTTCTCTCAGTTATTTGTTGTATACCTAATGAGCATGTTCGTTCTCAACTGGTTCGTCTAATACTAACCAATCTTCTTCAACAGGCTCTTCTGTTGCAGCAACTGGAGCTGATGCAGTTTCCACTGGCTCGTCCATATAGGTTTTCACATCGGTGGCTTTCAGATCAAAGGCTGGAGCAGATGGCTTGGTTGGTTCGATCCATTGCTTGACGTTACCCTTGGCGTTGGACACAGCTTCAGCAAAACTGATAGGCTTCACATTTTTAAGTTCTTTCAAATAGACATCCTGTAGAACGTCTGTGCTGATCAGTCTTCTGGCACTGATGATGCCTCTGGCTCTTAGTAATCTGGATGATGCGACAAACATTGTTTATTAACGTTCAATTATTCTGTGTAAGTGTATCCTTCGATAGGATGAGGGGTGCGGGTGCGGGTGCGGGTGCGGGTGCTAGGGTTGTTGTAAGTTTCAATTCTAACACAGAATAAAAATAGTGCTATTTAGAATTAATCCTTATATATATATATAAATATATGTGATTGCAATTAATTATAATACTGGTGGGAAACTTCTTGTTTAAAATTAAACGTTTATTACATAGTTAATGAAACTTATCCTTAGTCAAAACAAGTTAACAAACAGTGAAAGATCTCGTTGAATTTCACGTTAATTGAAGAATTTCTTAATTTATGCTCGTCGTATACAGTGATTGGCGCAACTGCCGAGGTGTGTGATTGGATCGTGGATAGTGATGTGTCACGTGGGTGTCACGTGGGTGTCACACATAATAAGAGGTGACATTCGTGGGCCACAGCAGTTCAGGTGGTGGTAATGCAGTGTCTTTCGATGTGTGGTGTAGTGGGTTGGGTCCATTGCCTTTCATCTTCATATTATTTCCAGAAGTACTTCCGGTTTCATTCGATGGTGCATTCGACGGTGCATTCGAACGTTGTGGCAGACGGCTAGCTTTTATATATTGGGCAATGTCCTTACGAGAACGTGGGTCAAATACTTCAGCATACCCTAATGACCCTCTATAGAGTGTGGCCAATGCACTAGTCTCCGACGCTCTCTGTTTTCGTTTGGGTAGCTTGCGTAGTTGCTTCTTTTGTTTTCGTTTTGAAAGTGTCAGCTCCGTGCTATGTTGTTTAAGACCTTTGACATTCTTGTTGCGATAGTAATCTGCCACTGCCCGTATATGGTATTTACCAACCAGATGCGATCTTCTAACACTATTAGAATCGTGCGTTAGATACGATTTACAATATTCACAATAATACCTTACCATTCCTTGTTTAATATAATTTCCATGCAATCACAGGCAAGAAATGTTTAAATGAGTTAATTCAACCAATGCTATTCGAAATGTCTCTACGACTTTGTATTTATTACGTTAATGTATATTGAACACTTAAACTGGATAATTTCATACAATAGACTTCAATCAATCACCTCACCTCAATATAATAATATATACACTGTTTTACTTTTCTTTGATGCATAAAAGTTTTATAAAGCTATTAATGCTGATCAACTTACTTATAATCGAAGTTCATCTCATCCATTCTCTAATGTCCTCTAGTCGTGTATAACGATACGCTCTTAATTGAATTTTGGACAACCGAAAAAAAAATAAAATATATTCAAAGAAATTTAAAGAATCTGAAGAATAGGATTCAATTTTATTAAACTCATACGTTAATCAATAATATTATTTTAATAAATTAACATGTAATTATGTTCTTGTTTCGTTTAAATTTTTTTTGATCTTATTCTTGTTGTTGTTGTTTTTTTTTACTTACTGGCTTCTATTTAAGAAGAGACAAGAAGACCATTCAACAATGTTTCTATCTAAATCTGCTTATTTGATTTCGAGAACTAGGTTTGCTAGTCTCGTTCCCCGCGTTTCGTTGGTTGCTACTAGAGGCTATGCTGCCGCTTTTGATCGTTCAAAACCTCATGTAAATATTGGTACTATTGGTCATGTTGATCACGGTAAAACTACTTTAACTGCTGCTATTACCAAGACTCTAGCTTCCAAAGGTGGTGCTGATTTCTTAGACTACTCCGCTATTGATAAAGCTCCTGAAGAAAGAGCAAGAGGTATTACTATCTCCACTGCACATGTTGAATATGAAACTGACAAAAGACATTATTCTCATGTTGACTGTCCAGGTCACGCTGATTATATCAAGAATATGATTACTGGTGCCGCTCAAATGGATGGTGCTATTATCGTCGTTGCTGCCAGTGATGGTCAAATGCCTCAAACTAGAGAGCATTTGCTGTTGGCTAGACAAGTTGGTGTCCAGAATTTAGTTGTCTTTGTCAACAAAGTCGACACTGTTGACGACGCTGAAATGTTAGAATTGGTTGAAATGGAAATGAGAGAATTGTTAACTCAATACGGTTTTGATGGTGACAACACTCCAGTTATTATGGGTTCTGCTCTTTGTGCCTTAGAAGGAAAAGAGCCAGAAATTGGTGAAAAGGCCATTATGAAATTGTTAGATGCCGTTGATGAATATATCCCAACTCCAAAGAGAGACTTAGACAAGCCATTTTTGATGCCTGTTGAAGATATTTTCTCTATTTCCGGTAGAGGTACTGTCGTTACTGGTAGAGTTGAAAGAGGTGAATTGAAGAAGAACGAAGAAGTCGAAATTGTTGGTCACACCAAAACTCCAATTAAGACTACTGTTACAGGTATCGAAATGTTCAGAAAGGAATTGGATCAAGCTATGGCAGGTGATAATGCTGGTGTTTTAGTTAGAGGTATTAGAAGGGACCAAATCAAGAGAGGTATGGTTTTAGCTAAACCAGGTACTGTTAAGGCTCATACTAAGATTTTAGCTTCTTTATATATTTTATCTAAAGAAGAAGGTGGTAGACATTCGGGTTTTGGTGAAAATTACAGACCACAAATGTTCATTAGAACTGCCGATGTCACTGTTGTTTTAAGATTCCCAGAATCTGTAACTGATCACTCGCAACAAGTCATGCCAGGTGACAACGTTGAGATGGAATGTGAATTGATTCACCCAACTCCATTAGAATTAGGTCAACGTTTTAATATCAGAGAAGGTGGTAAAACCGTCGGTACTGGTTTAATCACAAGAATAATAGAATAAGCAGATCAGATGAGATTAATTTAAATGCAATTCATTTATTTTATTTTGCCCATTTTGGCTCATGTTTATGAAAGTATTCTTTGTTTTATTACTGATATCAACAAGCTTGTAAGATTTCATACCTATAATATTCTCTGATATCTTTTTAGTCATGTAAATACTTTATAAAAAGAACAAAATCCAATGCGATAATTAAACCTTTATATATTAAAATGCAAGTAAACAGTTTATTTTGTGTTCTTGTACAAGGTCTATATATTCTCAAAATGTATGATAGCCACAATTGTTCGAAAAACTAGACAAAGTGATGAAAGTTTACAACTCATACGAAGAGATAAAAGAAACGTAAATCATGTTAAATTTAAGTTTCTCTATCTTATTAATACAATTATATATTATGATAAAGTTTCTCAAATAAATTGCCTTCTTAATTCCTTTAAACGGACAGGGTTTAATTATCTAACGCTTACTAATCATGAGTTCGAATTCGATGACCCTCTTAATAGCGGCTTGTGACGAAAAAGAAACAACACACAAAGATAAGTTATTAATAATAAAGGAAATACTAGATCTCATCTTTAATATTTAAAAAGATATTAATTTAATTTAATATTAAGTAAAACGATTCCTTTAAAGCAAAATAACAAAAAATACACTGATTTGATATTAAATATATTTTACTAGCTAACATAAATATTGCAATTGCTCTATAGCTGACAAAAAATGATAAAGTTATATACATTATTATATTCATTCTTATGGAGTGAAATCATTCATGGACTGCCCATTGGTAATACGCAGAAAAGTTTCGATAATGGCATAGCATCTAACATAAAATTAAAGTCTTTGTTCAAAATAAGCAACGATGGTGAACATAATATTGATTTGGGTGGCCTAGATAGAACACCTTCTCTTACACCAGACTCATCATTAATGAAAATAGGTGAAAGGGGTGCAATAAGTTCTGATCTTGAAATTTGCAGCGATTTAGTTTTGAATAATGTTCTATTGAAATTTCCAGGTTCTAATGCTGCAGATGCGGCCGTTACACAAGCTTTATGCATCGGTATGGTCAATTTCTTTAATAGTGGGGTAGGTGGTGGAGGTTATTTAGTATATGCAGATGGTAGTGATCCAAATAATCATTATTTTAGTGATTTCAGAGAACAAGCACCGGGGTCTGCTCATAAAAACATGTTCAAAGACTGTGAAGTTTGTTCAAAAATTGGAGGGCTTGCTGTTGCAGTTCCTGGTGAATTAGCTGGCCTATACGATTTATATCTGAAACGAGGCAGTGGTACTGTCTCTTGGTATGATTTAATTAAGCCAGTAGCAGATTTAGGATATAATGGCTGGATGGTTCAAGACCCATTAAGTTATGCATTAGACTTGTATAAACATATTTTCCTTACCTACCAAGATGACTGGGGTTTTGTACTCAATGATAAGAAGGATGGGGTGAAAAAAACAGGTGACATAATAAAAAGAGCAGCATTTTCTAATACTCTTATGGAGTTGGCTAGGAATGGATCAGCATCGCCTTTTTATGACCCTGAATCGTGGATCACCAAATCTATGGTATCAACGATATCAAAATATGGAGGAGTTATTACCTTAGATGATTTTGCTAAGTATTCGGTAAATTCTTCAAAACCTTTGATTAAAAAAATAAGATCCAGTAATCTATTTTCGAAGGATTCCGAACTTACTGTTCTAACAAGTAGTGGTTCAAGTTCTGGTGCTGCATTATTATCAGGACTGTCTATTATGGAAAACTTCCCAGATACTGTTGGAGGCGATTATGAAGAAAAAACTACATTTGAACTCATTGAAGTTATGAAGTGGATGGGATCAGCTAGAAGTAGATTGGGAGACTATCAGGGAATTAACATTGATCCTAATTCACCTTATAATCTTCCAGAACATATACAAGAAATTTTAGATGCTGAATGGATTAATCGAACAGTTAATTCAATTAAAGAAAACTCTGTTGGAGGCAAATTTAAAACTTTAGATAATTTTACATGTTATCACCCCGCTTACGAGATTAATGAACCACATGGTACTGCCCACTTTAGTATTGTAGATCATCATAATAATTCTATTTCATTAACTACTACAGTTAATCTATTATTTGGCTCGTTAGTACATGATCCAAATACTGGGGTCATATTTAATAATGAAATGGATGACTTGTCTCAACCAAATAGATATAATAGTTTTAATCTTTCTGCATCAATATACAACTATCCAGAGCCATATAAGAGACCTTTATCCTCAACGGCTCCAACTGTTATACTAGATTCATTTGGCCATCCGGATTTAATTATTGGTGCATCTGGAGGTTCACGAATCACAGCTAGTATTTTCCAAACTATTGTAAGAAATTATTGGTACAAAATGCCAATTTTAGAATCCATTGCTTATCCAAGAATACATCATCAACTATTACCATATCAAGTGGAGCCAGAAAATTTAGAACTTATCGGAAGTGAGACCATACAGTTATTAAGAAATATGGGTCATGAAGTGGTAGAAGGTGTTCCAACTAGTGTTGTTAACGCCATAAAATTTGTCAATGGTAAATGGAATGCTGTCAGTGACTTTTGGAGGAAAAGGGGTGTATCATCGACGTATTAGAATACAGCAAAGATAATATCCAGCATTTTTTAATATATGAATTACTCAGATAATACAGTTGAAGTGAGCATATTACATATTTATTGTGGTTATATTCAATTCTAAACTATATATATTTATATTTTAACTTTTTTTTATTTTGTGACATGACACTTAGAGCCATACTGTCTTGCTATTTTTTTTGATAGCAAAAATAAAAAGGAAAGATACTGGATGTTTCTGGTATTTAGTTAGATCATCGTGTATAGTATTTGTCATAACACTTATTATAGGATAATTATTAACAAGGATAATTTCATTAATTAACATAAACAATATAATAAATTACAGTCAAAATAACTACATGAATTTTTAAAGAAGTAATCTTAAATAGTTGCTTTTATATTTTTAAATTAAGTAAAATAAAAGAAAAAGTTTATATATAAATATATCACTTATCTTGATTCATTGTCTAGTTTTTCTGTCTACTAAAAACACAAGTCAGTTCTGCGTCACCCCTTCTTGATGGTTACTAGAATATTAAGCTAAGTTACCCACAATTCATAAAAAGTTTTGTTCCAGTAAAATTCAGTTTGTGATGAATGATCTACTATTACCACTAGATCCTGATTTAATGTTTTCGAACTCTTCTATGCCAGATAATCTGAATTACAATGATGTTGTAGATATCTCACAAATGTTGGCATACGAGATAAAGAAAAGAGAAATTAGTAAAAAGGCTATCTTTTCACCTTTGGAATATTGCGATACTGCCTCTCTAAATAAACTACTAAAATATTTATTGATAGACTATGATAGGATAATATCAAATATTGACTTGATATACAATCACATTGTTGATGCAGATGTCAGCCTATTAATACAAGTGCTGAAGTTTATTTGGTGCAGATTACCTAATAAATGTTTGATTGGTTGGGATATATATATCAAATTTCGTGATGAAGAACAAGATGCCAATTTCCCAGATAATGCCTTTGAAACTTTACTGGCCAAACATTTAGAAAGTACAGAGCATTTGAGAATACTAAATGATTTCTTTGATATAATCATACACGTTTCTTTGAAAACAAATATACATATTGAACATTTAATATATACTTTCGGTATATGGGCATTCAATTTACATGAAGGACTCGGTGTCACTAAATATTCAACTAGTGACACAAAATCAATGAAATATAATATAAGAAAATATAATGCAAAAGCTGATGCGTTATTTCATTTGTATATGGCTTATCTGAAGAGTAATCGAATGACACAAATTTTATTATTAGAACCTTTATGTAAATACCCACCAAGGAAGATATTTAGAAAATTGACATTAGAGACGAGCATTCCTTTGGTGACATTAAATTCGACAACATCTTTATCTCCAACAGATGTACTTTATAAATGCAGTACAAACATTGATTTCACTAATCTTCAAGTATTCCCTGTCTTTGAGGACTTTGTAATCCTGAAGACTATATTTCAAGAGGCTACCAATAATATTGAAAGTATCACTTGTAAATTGAAGAGTTCATCAAAAAAAACACTTAGATATATGTCACAGTTTAGCTCTGGCTGGAAATCAAATCATAGTCTCAGAATTTCAGTATCTGATTCTGATGACCTAAATATTGAAAGATTATATGTTAATGATTACTTTACTTCAACATGGAAAAATTGTATATCATTTGAAGAATCATTCGATAGAAAGGAATATTTTGGTAACTGCTTTATATTAGAGTTCGATATTGACGGATTTACAAAACTTGTTGCATTTCAACAATTTAAATCCAATGCTAGTAACAATTCAACTGATTCTTCAACTGATATATCCATTACTGAAGAAACATCACTATTAAAACCCAATTATTCGAGTTCAGACCTTCAAGCAATGCAAGAACAAGTTACTAATAAAGAAGGAAGTAAAAGTCCAATATCTTTTTCAAATTTTATGCATAAATTTCACTATAAGTCAAATGGTGATTTAACTGCACATACATTATCTGTTTTGAAGTATATAGATGATAATAATCTTTTACCTCTAAATACAAGAAAAGTAAAATCTGATGAAAAGGTGTATAAAGATAATGAACACTTAAGATCACCACTTCCAAATTTTTCGAAGTCTTTTGGGAACCATTCATCTAACCGATTAAATAAAACAATATCTGTTCCCACTTTAATAAGTTCAAGTAATCCAAGTGTCGATTTTAATTTCGATACTTTAAGTATATCAGAGCAGAACAAAAATTTTAAAAAAGATTTTAGTCCCGAATATAATGGCAACTACAACTCCAATAACAATGTGGCATGTACTACTAGTGATGCACTACTGGGATTGACCCCAACAACGCTACAACCTGCTGTTGTATTTAACACTGAAAGTTCTTCAGAACAGTTTTTTTCACCAAACAATACTTATAATACTTTTAATAAAAATGACGAGCTACCCAACAGTCCACCCAAAGTGGCTCTTGTTGCTCAGAAACCTAAGGTAACACCAACCTTAGTTGAGAGATCAACTAATAATTTGACTAACGTATTGGGTAGTGAATTAGATATTACAACGGATGAAAATAATATATTACAATTAAAAAATACAAATACCCAAATATCTCCATATCCTATTGAACCTGTAGTACAATGTCAACAATCATTTAACAGTGATTCTACAGAAGCAAAGCAATCGAAGAACGGTTCCATAAGTGACTCAGTATTGGTAAACAATGCAATTCAATCTCAAAGAAACGCCTCAATTGATACTAATTTTAAGAAGGATCTTTGGTCGAAGGTTATTACTAAACCCATATATTTTCCAAGTTACAATTCGCAGCGTGTATATACAACCAAGGACTCCAGGGATAAAATATCAAATAATTCATTCAAGACCATGATACATAGAAGTTCACACTATGTAAATTCTAATAAGTCAACCGAAGCTCATACTCCTACATTGTTTGATAGACCATCAATATCAACTAGTGCAACCGAAGCAAACAAGAATAAATTATCGTCATTTGAAAAAAATAAACCTTTAAAGAAAGAAGAATTTAAGAAGCAATTCGAATCGGATATAAGACATACAACAAAGTACAGTCCACCATTGTAGTGAGATGTTTTCTATTTGCTTGGGTTGCACTAGTTAATATTACTGTTACCATCAAAAACAACTGTGAACAATTACTGACACAGATTTCAGACTGCGTGAATAGTGTAAACCAATTTACCCGCATTTTAAATATATGTAGATTTGATGAATTCTTTAAACAAAAGAAACTTTTTAGAGATTTAGTATTTACTATATTGATATATTTACCATCAATTCTAATATATAATTTTATATAATGGTTTACAAATTACATACCCAAATTAATTAATGAAGAAAATATACACAAGTTTTCATTTTTATGAGCTTCACATTTAACCCAAAACAAACAGAAAATTATCAATTGCCATGTCTCAAGTTTCAATTTCGGCTATTAGCACAAAGGAAAACACACCTAATGTGGAAGAAGATCAATCTATAAGGAAAAGCAAAATAGATGAGAAAGTTGACTCAAAGAAACCTGTATTGCCATGGGAAAATAAAGAAAAAAGTGTTGAAGTCAAAACATTTTCTGGTTACACAATAAATTTAAAAGGTTGGGTTAGAAAAGACATTATAAAAGAACGTGAGATTGCATCAGCAGAAGAAACATCAAAGGAACAAGAGCAAAATTTAATACAAGATTCGAAAGAGAATAGCTCTGGAGGTACTAAAGATCTAGAAAAGCCATTGGAAGAAACCAATGAACAAAATTAATGTTTATATTATGCCATCGTTATATTAACTTCAACGGAACTATTTCTATTGATATAATAATATTTCAATTTTTGGTTTTTTGGTTTTTTAATTTTTTTGGATCCAATCGATGACTTTAATGGTAATTGTTGAACTGTCACAAAAAATAATAGAGGTGACACAGTTGTAACAATTAGAAAAGAATTTTTATAAGGACATAGACGTTAATGTGGTTTGCAATTCGAACAGTATAATAATTTTAGGATTTAAATTTTAAGACCTCTTTATAAAGGTATCAAATATGTCAGTATTTTCAATAACAGATTCAAACCAGAATAACATAACTAAAAATATTTGCTTCTAAAATAAAATAAAATAAAAACTCTAATAAATACTTATAACTAAATTAAAAATGATTGGAAACTATATTGGTATTATAATTACTCTTTTTACAATGTCAATGAACTTTGTTAATTCAAGTGTTATATCGGAACTTTTTATGTCTAACGTTACTAATCTCACAGATACAGTTATTACTAATAGTAGTATTGGAGCGTTATATTACGATTATGATAAATCCAATAACTTGCTAGCTGGACAACCTATTCGTGGTGTTAACATTGGTGGATGGTTAGTTCTTGAACCATATATTACTCCTTCGATTTTTGAAAAATTTAGGTCAAATCCTATTAATGATGATGGTATACCATTAGATGAGTATCGATTTTGTCAGCAATTAGGTAAAGAAAAGTCTTTAACAATCTTGATGGATCATTGGGAAACATTTTATACTGAAAAAGATTTTGAAAAGATTTCCTCACAAGGTTTTAATTTGGTTCGTATACCAATCGGATACTGGGCATTTGCAACTTTACCGAACGATCCTTATATAACTGGGATACAAGAAAATTATTTGGATAAAGCTATTACTTGGGCTAGAAGATATAATTTAAAAGTATGGGTTGATATACATGGTGCAGCTGGTTCTCAGAATGGCTTTGATAATTCTGGGTTAAGGGATCAGATTCAATTTTTAGATGATCAAAACTTAGAAGTGACAAAATTAGCATTGAAATATGTTCTAGAAAAATATTCCAATGAAAGTTTCTCAGACACTGTAATAGGAATAGAATTATTAAATGAACCATTAGGTCCTGTTATTGACATGGAAAAATTAAAAAATGACTATTTATTACCATCGTATAAATATCTGAGAGATACATTAAAACGTAATCAAGTAATTGTTATTCATGATTCTTTCCAACATTATAACTATTGGGATAATTATATGACTTTAAAAGAAAATTATTGGGGAATTGTTATAGATCACCACCATTACCAAGTCTTTTCTCCAGGAGAACTAGGCCGTTCGATGGATGAGAAAATCCGCGCGATTTGTGGATGGGGTTTCTCATCTTTGACAGAATCCCATTGGGCTATAATGGGTGAATTTTCTGCAGCTTTGACCGATTGCACAAAATGGTTAAATGGGGTTGGCAGGGGTTCAAGATATGAAGGGACCTTTCCACCTGGGTCTGCTATTTTTGGGACTTGTCAAAATAATGAAGATATTGACACATGGTCTCCCGAAAGGCTTGTAAATACTAGAAAATATATTGAAGCTCAGTTAGACTCTTTTGAAATGAAGAATGGTTGGATCTTCTGGTGCTATAAAACTGAGAATAGCGTTGAGTGGGACGCAGAGAGATTGATACAATATGGCTTATTTCCTCAACCTTTGACGAATAGAATATATCCAAACCAATGTTCTGCCTGATCCAATGTAGTTTTACAGTGGGAACTCAATTGACTTTTTTGGAAAGATATATATATATTTCAAGAGAATGTCTTTCACAAGTTCATAGTTTTCTATATAAATGTAGCGTGCGCTTTCTCATCATCTCTTACTTCCATCACGTGGCGACGCGTAATAATAGCATTCTTATTTATAAATGTTGAAATAAGAGAGAGATGATCAAAGAATGTGATCATTTGAACTTAACTGTATATTTTATATTTAACTTTTAAAGATACCATAACAAACCATTATACGTCATATTTTTAAATATATTTACTACCTTATATAGGAACTAGTTACAGTATTAAAGTTGAAAATCGATAGAATCGACGATAACTTCCACGTTTTGCTGAAAGATATGTGGACATGAAAGTGCTAACTATTGATTTGACAAACGAAGACTCTGACCTTGAAAATGATCAGACATTCTATTCTATGGATTCTTACTCTAGTGACTCAGGAAATGACAAGATTAACATCCCTATCATTAACCATAAAACAGAGACAAATTCAGAGGAAAAAATATCACCTGTTGTCGATAAACATGATCCTGACAATAATATGTCAAAGTTGATGAATCTGAAAATTATGTTCGATAAAAGAGACTCTTCTTCTCCTATAAAAGATATGATTAGAAACAAATATAATGACAGATTAAATTCGAGCCAAAGTATTATAGAAAGACCTGTACAAATCAATAATACAGAGCCAGATACCTTTCCTCGGAAAAGACGAAGAAGTGATATAGAAGCTGAAGATGAATATACAAGACAAAATTATAAAAGCAATGATAATTGCATGCAGATGGATACACAACAGCCTGGAAAGAGCAATTTATTAAACTTTTCTAATTCCATGAATTCACCGTTAAAAGAAGGTTTGATTGAAAATATATCACAACAAAATAATGTTCAATCAAATAATAGACCTATTAAAATGGATAGCGAATTAAATAGAGAACTAACTGGTAAAGAACTGCAAGAGGAAGTTACTCAAAGTGATAAAACTAGTAAGGTAATAATCAATTTATTAGATGATAATTCAAATAATGATGTAGGCATAGCTATAAATAACAATTTTAATAAACCAAAAAGGAATGGCACATCATCAAAAATTGAAGCTAATCTTGATAATGAAGAAAAAAGACTAAATAATAATGGAATTGATGAACATGACGATGGTGATGATGATGATGATATAAAAGTGTTGAGTGCATTTGATGTTAACCCTGACAGTACGAAAAATACATCAGAAATGATGAAGGATACTATTTCTAAATCGGAAGAAGACCTTAAAAAGACACTGAAAAATGTTGTAACAGATATAAAAAAACAAGAACAAAATTTGAGACAGTCACTTGAGTCCCTGGAAAGTAATAAAGTAATTTTAAAGAAGAAGCTTGAAAATAGAGAAAAATTAGTATTAGAGTCTCAAAAAAAACTAAATTTGATAACTAAGAATTTATCATTTCATGATTCACAATCAAAAACTCAAAAAATATTGGAAGATGATTTAAATAGTAATTTAAAGATACTTATTAGCAAAAGGGATACGACAAAGGCTAAACTCGACTCTATAACTACAAAACTCGATGCATTTTCAGCTGAATGGGACAAGTTTACCGTGGAAGGTAATCGAAAAATCCAGAAAGCCAAACTTGAATATCAATATGCTTTAAAAAATACTCAAGCAAACACAGTCATAGAAAAAAGAAAAGAAACATTTAAATCTTTAGAAGATTTAGAGAAATCATACAAAGATGGAACTATTTCTGAATTAGGCTATAGAGCTTCAAAAGAAGGGTATCATAATATTTTGCAAGAACTTGATCTCCAAACATTGAAAGGAGAAATTACTAAATCAGAACTTCCAAAAATATCTAAACTGTTTGATAAGTCAATTTTATCAGCTAAAAAGCTTCTTACAGAAAACAACACCAGGTCACAGGTCACAAAGAAGCAACTTTTTGAAGCTCTTGATTTTCTACTAAAATTTAAAAATGAATTTGAAGCTGGTAACAGGTTGTCAGCCCATACTAGGTGGACTTGTAAAGATAGTAGTGAATTATTGTTTTCCAATGGTGTGAAAATGCCTTTAGTTTTTGAATTATTACAAGATTATGGTATTGTATTCACAAATCCTGCCATGATTGGCGTCGATAAGAGAGAACAATTTTATAAAAGTATAAGGCTAGCACGAGAATTGATTTCTAAATCGCAAAGACCTGTGGATACTAAATATAAAGTGTTTGATCATCTAACAATGATTGAAAATTTCAGAAAAGCTATTGATTCGGGGATACCACCAAATAATATGTTAAAGGGCCATATTGGTAAGGCTGTTATTGAGTTAAGAGAACAGGGATTAAAAATGGAAAAATTATACGAGAATCTTAAAGTTTATTCAATACCCACGACTAGGTTTGAGATGGACAATAAATACCCTGAATTAAGTAATATGTTATTAACGACCTCTGCGGAAACAAATCCAAGGGAAAGGCTACGTGAACAACTTTCGATTAACCAATACGATACAGTTAATATAGAATCTGATCAATTTCAAAAGACCGATAACACTTATAACAGTCAGTTTGGGGTTGCTAACATTTATCATGCCGATGAACAAGAACATATTAGAAATCTTTTACAAAGTTTGAAACAAAGTGAAACTGAAATAGAAGGTGAATCTTTAACACCCGGTGAAATGACTGTAAATCTATTAAAACATCAAAGATTAGGGTTGAAATGGTTATTGGCCGTGGAAAATTCCACTAAGAAGGGTGGTATTTTAGCCGATGATATGGGATTAGGTAAGACAATTCAAGGTATTGCATTAATGCTTGCAAATAGATCGGATGACAACTCAAGAAAAACTAATTTAATTGTAGCACCTGTTTCGGTACTATCTGTTTGGAAAGGTGAGTTAGAAACTAAAATAAAGGAATTGACAGGATTTAAAGTAATGATTTTTGGTGGAACAAATGGTGTCAAAGTTAATAAATGGACGGATATGTCAAAATTTGATGTAGTTTTGGTATCGTACAGTACATTGGCTATTGAATTTAAAAAGCATTTACCTCGTACTTTTGATGATGAGGATAAAAAAAAGATACCACCATTACCTAACCTATCTGCTTTAAATGCTCTAAAAAGAAAAAATGAATATTGGTCCCCATTTTTTACCGATAAGTCAGAATTTTATAGAATTATTTTAGATGAAGGTCAAAATATTAAAAATAAAAATACACAAGCTGCGAAAGCATGTTGCTTGATCGATTCGTCCTATCGATGGATTTTCTCTGGTACACCTATTCAAAACAATTTAGATGAATTATATTCCTTAATTCGATTTCTGAGGATCCCTCCATATAATAGAGAAGAGAGATTTAAAGCTGATATTGGGGTTGCGTTCCCTTCCGGAAAACAAAAGGGAAGATCTAATGAAATAATTCAAGAAAGGGCACTGGAGAAAATAAGAGTTTTACTAAAAGCTATTATGTTACGTCGGTCAAAATCTGATAAAATTGATGGTCAGCCTATATTAGAATTACCTCCAAAGAATATTGATATAGTTGAGACCTCTCTTGAAGGAGATGAATTAGAATTCTACACTGAATTAGAAAATAAAAATAAGAAATTGGCAAAAAAATTAATGGAGAAAAAAGTTAAAGGTAATTACTCTAGCATGTTAACATTACTTTTGCGTTTAAGACAAGCTTGTTGTCATTCAGAATTGGTTGTCATAGGTGAAAAAAAAGCAGATGACAAACAAGTCGTCAACGGTAAGAATTTTCAAGGAGATTGGTTACGATTATATAATAAGGTTAAGTCTATGACGAACGAACAATTGGATACAGTGGTTAGTTTCATGGATTTGGGGTCATGCTTTTGGTGTATGGAACAACTTGAGCCCGAAAACTCGTCAATTTTAACAGGTTGTGGACACTTGCTTTGTAATGTGTGTATTGAACCTTTTGTTGAGTATGCATCTTCGCAACCGACTGCTGAAATTGTTAATCAAACAACGAATATGATACCTTGCTCTGACTGTAATAAATTAACAAATGATTCAGAGATTGTAACATATAGATTATTTGATCAAATTATTAATAAAGATTATACAGAGAGCCAATTATATCTGGAATATAAAAATGAGATGGAAGATCAAAGAGTTCGGTTAAGAAATGTATATTTACCAGACTTCTCCAAACTTCAAATGTCTGCCAAAGTTAAGCAGTGTATTAATGTGATAAGAAACGTTTTTAATAAGTCAAATTCGGAGAAGATTTTAGTGTTTTCTCAATTCACAACTTTCTTTTCAATATTAGATTTCTTTATTAAAAAAGAGCTTCACATTACTTGCTTACAATATAATGGTTCAATGAATCTTGAAGAAAGATCGCGTATAATAAGTCGTTTTTATAAAGAGGTTGATTCTAGAGTGTTATTAATCTCTACCAAAGCTGGAAATTCTGGTTTGACTCTTACATGTGCAAACCATGTCATTATTGTGGATCCATTTTGGAATCCATATGTGGAAGATCAAGCGCAGGATCGTTGCTATAGAATTAGTCAAACCAAAGAAGTCTTTGTGCACAGATTATTTTTAAAAAATACAGTTGAAGACAGAATTGCTGAACTACAAAAGAGAAAAAAAGATATGGTCGAAGCAGCAATGGATCCTACAAAGATGAAGCAAATTAACAGTTTGGGTACAAGAGAGCTTGGTTTCTTATTTGGATTAAATGGGTTAAACTAAGCATGACAATCGCAAACATTTTGTATTCGTAATATATATATCATTAATTAATATAGGTCATTTTATTTTCTTTATTTATAAATTTATATATTTAATGCATTCAAAACGATATCAACCTTATAATTTTTTCCCTCGTTATTATCCCAATGTTCTATCACTTTATTACCGTCCTTTGTTATGTATTGTATGCAAAATTCCAACTTTGTATTTGGATTGTTAATACAATTGCCATCAAAACTAAACACAAATTTGAAAATATCAATATTAAGGCCAGGTAGAAATCCTTCACCGTCACCTAAATAAGTACATAGTACTTCATTTGATGTTAACCAATTGTTTAATGTGTACTTTAATACAACATTCTTTTCATAAAAAATATTCTTCACTAGAATTCTACCAGTCATATAAGTTGAGCAAATATTATTTTTTATCAGAGAATTGGTTGCTACGTTATTAGTATTTTTTTT
>JAJLTH010000049.1:70994-92766 GCA_030568035.1 Tetrapisispora nanseiensis | reverse complement strand
GGGGGAAGGGGAGAGAGAGAGAGAGAGGAGACACACACAGAAGAGAATATGTGGGTAGCAAAAATCAAAAGTGTTAATAAAGGTCCGTACGACAAAAAATGAAAATAAGAAAAAACAGAATCGGCGGATAGAAGTGCACACGACTGCGGATTCGGCAGTTGTGCGAGTGTGTCTCCGTGCTAATGTTGGTTCTGAAGGTCTGAGATTCGTTTCTTTTTATTGTTGTTTTACCTAAACAGGAAATTATTCATTTTTTGTTTTCGTTATTGTTCATTATTCATATCGTAGGGACAAGAACACTTAACAAATATATGGGATCTTTTTTTGCCGTGCATATATATAACATGGATGAAGTGGGGTTGGAAGGAAAGAAAGAAAGAGATCATGAATAATCAGGGTAGGGAGAGTGGAGGGGAGCGGACACTGGCAAGTTTCTTTCTTTTTCTGTTTCACTAAGAGGAACAAGTGCAGACACACTTAATTAATTAATTTACATTTCCAAGAAATGAGAACAAGTCGTTTAATGTGATGTTCAATGCGTGCGGGTAAAACTGGTTCAGCATCAAAAAGATGATTGATAGAAATTGATAGGCTGGGTAACATTGATTTGAATGTATTTATTTTATTATATTTCTATTCGTTTAATATATATATATATATATACATATATATATGCTTATGTGGACTGGCTCTAATAAAGCATTGAACTGAATATCGTTATATTTACATGATCTTTGAATTGAGCCGATTTGAACTATTAATGTTCCTTTAGAATACCAATAATATATATACAAACCAGCTTGTTGCAAAAAAGGAAAACGGTGCAACAGTGTGCCATGATGATTGAGGGGGGGAGGGGGGAGGGGGATGTGTATATCTACTTATTTCTCACTCTTATCATCCATCACCCCTCCTTTTTCAAATGGTGCCTCTTTTCTTGCTTCATCTAATGTCGGTTTGATACCTTGTTTTATTAATGCAGCATCAATACATGTTGTATAAGCATACCATTGTTTGCTACATTCATTTTCAATGGATTTACCTTTTAAAAACTTCTCACAGTACCATTCATTGAAGCAGTCATCGTAACTTTTCTTCAGTTCTGTACATTCTGGTGCAAAACTATTTGACATGATATTACCCATTATCTTATTCTCTCCTAAATTTTGTCTGTGACTAGAAATCTTTGATCTCTAATATTAAAAAGGCTATTGGATTTGATTTAATTAAGATTAGATTAGTATATCAATTTATTAATTAATATAAACCTTGTAATTTTACTTACTGATTGATAATATTAATCATATATTTCTAGGTTATTTAATTAAGCCTATGCATATCTTGCCTTTTTCTTAATTTTATCGTTCTTTGATTTCGAAAAAATGAAAATGTCAGAAATTGTTCAACTACAATATCTGTAGAAGAGAGAATTGGCATAACTAATTCAATAAGGTACAATAACAAAGGTTCCCATCAAAAAGTGTTGAAGTGAAATATGAAATAAATAGATATATGTGAGTGTGTATGTTTAAGATTGTGAAGAAACTTACACGTTTTCGTTATTGTATTACACTAACATTTATTTTCTATAAATAAATATAAAGTTTTCTATGTTTACACACGACGGGTATGTAATTATTATTATTTTATTCGATTTCATTGGTTTTGGGTTGTAAAATGTATCACTGTACCAGGCTTTGGTGCTTCTTTTGTGCTTTCATGGTCGCTAATGCTGTCTTTCATTGGTGAACTATTGTATTTATCTGATTCATGATCTTTCTCTTCATCCTCATTATCGTTATCTATTTGTTTCTGTTGTTTTATAAACTGATTTCTATTCGATTGCCTTTCAGTATATGGAGATCCCATTACAGAACTTGAACCATACTCCTCTTGTAATAAAAGAGAAACCTTTCTCTTTCTATTTTGTTTCTGAATTGTGCTTTCACTTCCTAATTCGTTATTTTGATCTCTTGTGCTGTCTTCATCGCTCGAATCTGGAACTTTAAGTATTTTACCATCTGACGTGATGTCAGCTGTGTAATAATCCTGTTTATATGTGCTATTCTCATCTCTAGGGCGATTTGGATCGTCGTTGTTATAATTATTAGATTTCATTTCCGGCATTTTGGACACCATTATAACACCACTATTGGTATTGTTATTGACGGTGCTGTTATTAGATGGGAATAAAGTATCGCCATTGCTAGCATTTGATGCAGTTATATTTTGAACATTCTTCACAACATCTTTATTTTCAATATAATTATTTATATCTATGTTACCTGACTGTTGGAACATATTCATCAACCAACTTGAACTGTCTATAATTTTTTCACATGTTTCACCGTATTCCTGTACATGTGGTACGATACTCTGGGTTATCTTATTGAAACAATAACTAAAATTCGAATCGATTTTCTGAAGATAGATTGTAATTTCTTGTTCAAGTTTTTCTAATTGCTCTTCTGGAGATTGAGATGACATTTTAATTGTATTCTATTTTTTTTTTGGATATTTAAACTACTATCAGTGTGTTTGCAGACTAAGCTATGCCAGAATCCGCAACTGAAGGTTAACTTTGATAGAACGAATTAGTTGTGTAATTTTAAACAAAAGATCTTAGAAATCCGTATATGTGGAATATATAGATCTAGATTGAATATAATATACGATCCAATTGTCACAAGAAGGTACAAAATAAATAATTAAATAGTGTAATCATTTGTTTTGATTTTACATTTTCTTAATTTTTCTATATAAACATGGTATCTATATATTTTTTTAATTAATAGTATTTGTTTTTTTCAAATAAATTATTTTAAACGCGAGAACTTTATAAACCCGTCTAAATTTTTATTCTATTAGTATTGTTGAAATGAAATTATCTTAATTCTAGCGACAGATAAGGTTATAGAGGTTTATCAAAACAATAATATTTAAAACTGATAATATCGTTTTAAAGAGAGTATTCATAATACACTAAACAAAAAATTCATTATAAAAAAAATTTTTATGTTTGATATATATTTAATTTGAAGGTGTGATGCAATCTTCTCTTAAAAAAAACATGATCAAGAACAAGAAAAACCTCAACAACAACAACAATGAACCTACAGTTTTTTTAAATCTTTCCCTATAAGTGACGGAATTAATGAATAATATAATTATAATAAAAAAAAGAACCTGTAGTACGTTGATTAATAAGAATTATATATATACATATATATATGCGGACATGTACATTGTCTACCTCAATTGAATATATGACAGATAGATAAAAATATGCTCATGTTCTGTACAATATCATCTCAATTGAATTTTAATCAAAAAGTAACGATATCAAAAGTAACAGTTTATATTGGGGTCAGAAATAATTTCCCAAATGAGTATTTATCCAAATTAATATATTCTAAATAATTAATTAAACATATTAGTGTGTTGTCATTTCTTTTTTGTTTGGTTGAATCATTTTCATGCTTTTACTTTTTTTAACAAATATCTATCTCAATCAAGGGTAAAAGATCAGACTTAGTTATTAACTAATAAATTTCTTTATTTCAAGTATAGAGAGGTGCTCTCTTTAATATCATGTCACAATATGGCATATATATATATAATGACATAAAAAGAATTTTAAAATCCCAAAATCAAATAGAATGGAGAGAAGAAGCTCTTCTCTTCTCTTCTCTTCTGTTCACCATTCTTCCCCTTGAATTAGATGAAGTTTGTGGTCGAGCACTGTAACAATTTTACGTACAATTTGGACATGTCCATAAAGAGAACAAAGAAAACAACGAAGGGTTATTGAAAGTATATAAAATTGGAAACTCCTTCTACATGTTTTTATTGACAATGTAAAAATATTTACCTAAAGAACTCACATAAGTGCGTACACGGGACATATATATACGTGTGTTGCTCCGTGTTTTCTTTTCTTCATAAATTGAAACTTCTAGTTAACATTAAACTGGACGTACAAACTTTAAGATGAATTCTAATAGAGAATTGTTTTCTTGTTGTCCTCGCATTTTCTCTCCGAAATTGCTTTTTTTATTATTTTGGTTTCTCTTTTAGTTTCTCTGTGATATATTACGAATTCATTTTTCATTTCATTTATTTTAATCTCATCTCATCTCAAAATTCTGTACGTGGGGTTTTCTATTCTATCATATTTTGCTCCTTTTCTTTTTGTTGGACAATGAAAAGTTTAATAATGAATAGTACAAATATTCTCGAACTAAAACATATTCGAATTTAATAATAATAAACATAATAATAATAATTATTGAGATATAAATAATATATTATTATTATGAAATTTCATTCTATCACATAAAAATATTATATATATATCTAAAAAAAGTCTTTGTTTTGAAATATTAATTGTTTACAATTTTAAAGGTGTTCTTCTATATTATATTTTTTTTTAATCATCATCTTAAATATTTCGTTTAATATTTTATAATTTAATTATCTATTTAAATATTTTTTATTTTGTAGAGTATTATATATTATTGTAATCTCTTTCTTTTTTTTTATTGGATTTTGATTTTGAATATTTACAAAATGTGTCTGATGTTTATGTATTTTATATATAACTATATACAATTACATAACATCAAGGAAAAAAAATGTCTTCGTTTCATTTTAGTTTAAGATTTAGGAAACCAGCAAATTATTTTTTCATTATACCATGGATAGCATTCATTCCTTGGTGGGGGATGTTAGTCACAATGTTAATTTGTTGGGCTGCACAAGGACATCCAATTTATTGGTTCATGGATTCTTACCAATTTCCTGTTTATATTTCAGATATTGGTGCTACAAATTTACGTCCGCTTTTCATCTCATGTGCAGGTTGGCAAGGTCTGGGTTATTGCGTTTCATTAGCCTGTGAATTTTTTCAAAGATCAGGATATTGGCCTTTCGAAATAAGTAAATTTTCAAAAAAAACAACAGCTGACCATCATACACCAATGGATAATTTTTATAATAGTGTTAGTTCTGAATACACAAGAATGATGTTATCAAACCACTACTATATGCCACCATACTATACAAAGCATGAAAGAAATCTAATCATTGCCGCATTTTTTCTTGCATGTATTGGTGAATTGGGTTTATTGTTTTGTTCTATCTTTTCAACTGCTTTGTACCCACACGTTCATATTGCGATGGTGTCAATTTTCGTTGTCTTTCTTTTCTTATCCACATGTTGTTTGATTGCAGAATATTTTAGCATGGGTAAACATTACGCTACATTACATCCATTGGCAGATCCAAATAACACTAAAAGATTCGAAGATATGCGTTGGAATGAATGGAGCGGTTATGTATGGAATAAATTCACAATAAGTGCCACAGCGAAGACAATTTGGTTAACTTTAGCTGTAGCTTGGGCTATTGGTTTCGGTGCCGCTGGAAATTCGGTGAGTGCTTGTTTTGAATGGTTACTATCCTTCTGGTATGGTTTACTATTTATTATTGTCTCTTGCGATTTTTACATCGGAGGAAGATACAAAGAATCACTATATTTCCATCAAATTGAATCATTCGAAGGCTATTACAAATATGATCACTTAATAAATTCATCGGGTTCTTATAACTCCTCTGATTCGGATGGCTCTATTGATGCTCAAATGTTAGAAATTAAAAACCAAAACACGACTGATTTGGCATCACTGGCAGATGAGCAAGTTGTTGTGTAATTTTCAATTTATCATCAATGTCGTATTAAAAAAAAACGGGACAAACTAAAAAAATTTAAGTTAAAAAAGGTTGTTTTTTTATCAGAGATTTCATGCATTTTATCTATATCATTTTGGCCTAATATACAATTCCATTCATTATAATAATTGTATTTTGTCTATATCTAGATTGGACTGTGACTCCTTGAAGAAAGTGAATTTATAACTTTTTTTCCAAAATAACAATGATCATCATATCACAATAAACATTCACTTGCAGTTATATTTTCGAAGTTTACCTGAACATGCATAATTGCCCATGTTATTCGTAAGTCACTTCATATTATTATTTTAAATTAATTAATTCAAGCCATACCCTTATACAAGATATAATTTCATATATTAGATCAAGTAATACATTTTCATTAAAGACATTCACATATCAATCTATTGTCTACGTAAACCAGTAGAAGGCTATTAAATTATTCATTATAATGAGAATTTTGTTTAGAATCTAGTCTTGATAAGTATAACTCTTTGAATATATATATACACATAGGATATATTATACAAGTATACTGTCACCCATAAAAACGAGATTGAGCTTACAACTATTAATTGCTCAACACAGTTATTCCCCCCAAACGACGACAATTTTCGATGGCAAGAAATTATATATGGCGCTATCATGTGACTCGGTATTTTAATTAATTCATGATTTTTCCTTATTCGGAGATGTGTAAACAACGTTATGATTACATCCTGCTAGTATGGAATTGAGAATATACAAGATTTTAATTATAAAATTAAGATGTTCATATATTTTATTTTTCCAGAGCCTCTATTAATTTTCAAATTTTATAAGAGGTTTTGATTTACGGTATTATATATACTACATTTTGTTCATCTGGCACTTCAGAATATCCATTGTGGGTACTTAATCTTTATATTTTGAAACAGTAGGTTATAATATATGTATAACAACCTTAAAATCAGAACTTTTGAATAATAGCATACGCAATATTGGCAAAGATAACAAATATAAACCTGTCGATTCAGCATTAGATAATGTCATACAATTTTGAAGAGTGTTTCTGGGATCAGCACGATAATGGTGTTAATGTATTATTAACACATATCTCGAGTGGAATAAAAGCATGTGATAATGTTGTTAATTTCTTCAAGCATAGAAGTGAGTTGGAAAAAGATTATGCTAGAAGGCTAGGAGCTGGTAATGAGAAGCTGATGAGGGATATTGAAAATAATCCAGATTTCGGAAATATTCAAGACAGTTTAGTATTATTATTGAATATCGAAAAAGGTAGAGCCCAAGCCCATTCCAAACAAAGTGAAATAATTTATAGACAGCTTTTTGTAAATACGAGAGATTTCACTAGTCAAATCCAAGCTAAATACACAACTTTGAGCGGAAAAATTGAAAAACTGAGGATTGACAAATACAATAAAAGGAAAGGTTGCAAGGAGTTGAATAAAAGACTTGAAGATGCAGAATCTAGAGCAAGAAGTTTAAAATTAAACCAATTTAATACTATTGGAGTCCACAAATCTGAACAAAATCAAAAAGAATTGGCAAAATGGAGCAGTAATGTTCAAGAAATTCAGAACCAATTGGCCGTTCTTAAGCAGGAATACAAAGCATCGCAAAAATATTGGTTAAATGAATGGGGTAATATTACCTCACAATTTCAAGAAATAGAAACTACGAGAATTAGTTTTATTCAAGCAAAACTACAACAATACTCGGATGCCACAATGGAAACAAGCATCTTGGAACAGACAAAGGCAGAAAGTCTGCTCAATCAGCTGGCATTGTTTACAGCCATGGATGATATTGCTTCTTTCTCCAGTAAATTTGGTACAGGTAGACTTAAGGAAAAAAAATCTAAAAATGATGAAAGTTTGAAAAAAGATCTAAAACTCTCTAATGTGATAAAATCATCTGGAGAAAAACGGTCCAGTACAATAGTTTCTAATGTATCATCTAATTCAAGATCAGCTTCGCATAACAAAAGGAATTCATATATTGAATCAATGAAAACATTATCCTCCCAGTTACAGAAAACTCCTGAACCTACTAATTATATTGACCTAACAAAAGATGAAATGGATTTAAGCAGAGAAATAGAAAATTACAATAACGCAGTAACAATCCAACAGATTGATGAAGTCTTGTCTGATAATACCGAACAAGTAATAGGCTTCAAATCAACTAATTCTAGAAAAGAAAAATTTAAAAGAAGAGAAAATGTTCATGAAGAAGTCTTGTCCTCATCTGGTTCATCAAACCCAACTGATTTTAAAACCCACTTTAGAAATCAATCTAGTATTGACACTTTACAAACTTCTATATCATCTTATATTAGTAACATAGACGAATCTGCAAAATTTGCCAAATCATGGAATAGCAAAAACAGAAGGAGAAAATCCATTTCTAACACACAATTACCATCACCAACTGTAAGCGATAATGAACAAGAAGATGAATCAAATAAAGAAACATTTGAACAGGAATTCTATTTGAAAAAAGAATTGCCCAATCAGCATTCAGAAGAAAGAGATTATGTACATCAAGAATCATCAGCTAAAAATTTAACAGTACCCTCATCCCATGTTATTGATGATTTAAGATTTACAAGTATGAATACAACAATTGTCAAACCACAATCAAACGTGAGAACTAACTCAAAAGGCAATCAAAACAGAAAATCGATGGTATTTGGAGATCGTGAAAGCCCAATAAAGGAAGCACTTTATGAAATGAGTAGAATACAGAGTTCAGCGACAAATGCATTTGCACAATCTAATCCAAATGTTGGTAGAATTAGAGATAATGGTATAACTGTTACATTACCATTGGTCACTTCTGAGGGCTTAAATGTTATAAAATATGCCAAAGCAGAGTATCCACTGTTAGAAAATGATGCACCAGGATTAGCACACTTTGACAAGAACGATTACCTTCTGATAACAGAAATTGTTAATGATGAATGGTATAAAGGTGAAGTATACGGCAATGATATGATATCTGCAAATCACAGAAGTGGTCTAATACCGTTTAATTTTATTCAACTTTTAAGCTGAATAGAAAAATTCGCATTTTAAATTTTATTGACTACATTCTTAGATACAATCTAACTGACAATGTTATTTTATTGAAGTAATTTAAGTGACTTCGCAAAGATGTATTTAGCTTGTCGTTATTTTTATACCTAAAAGACATTTTGTAATAACTGTAATAATAATTATTTTGAAGAAATTTTAAATAAAAGTAATGTCCATTCTCTTATTTAGATGAGATTTCACGATTCTTTGTAGCGCCCTAATTCTAAAAAATTACGATTTTTGTCAATTCAAAAACTTAAAGTAATGAATAGAAGAGTGTCAATAGAAAATTAGGTTATATAAGAACCCATTGCAACCGAGATACAGAAGTGTGCTGATTGAGTTAATTCCATATTATATAGCTGTAATACAATATATGATATGAAAAATTGAAAACAT
The DNA here is from genome assembly GCA_030568035.1 of Tetrapisispora nanseiensis. Classification (NCBI taxonomy): domain Eukaryota; kingdom Fungi; phylum Ascomycota; class Saccharomycetes; order Saccharomycetales; family Saccharomycetaceae; genus Tetrapisispora; species Tetrapisispora nanseiensis. The sequence goes on along the minus strand of JAJLTH010000049.1, from coordinate 83,554 downwards.
TTTAAGGTCTCACACTATGAATGCTCAGTTCAATTCCGCTACGTTTAGATCAACATTGAAATATTTATCATGGATACCTGTTGTTATGGCATTTAATGATAATGTGTGTTACATTGCAAGAATTAAAGGATCATCAATGAGGCCCATATTAAACCCAAACGATAATGAAATGTCTACAGATTGGGTACTACTTTGGAAATGGGGCTGTACACAATCATATAATCTGCATCGCAACGATGTGATTCTGATAAAGTCACCATATGAACCACAAAAGGTTTATTGTAAAAGAATTAAAGGAGTTCAGTTTGATACAATAAATACAAGAGCTCCATATCCGAAGGATTCGATACTCGTCCCACGCAATCATATATGGGTCGAAGGTGATAACGTGACGCAATCAATTGATAGTAATAACTTTGGTGCTGTGTCAAATGGTATGGTTGTTGGGAAAGTAATTAAGGTAATTTGGCCACCAACTCGATGGGGAATCGATCTTAATGACACGATAGGAAGGCATGATGCATTGAAATGAGTGTATCATGGTAAATTATATAAACAGTAAAGAAAAATGACAATATTCATATTAGAGTTCAAATATACTTGTTAATAAAATATAAAATGTACGTAATGATATATCAAAAAATTTAATAAAAATATTAGAATGTTATTATATTATCATTTAAAGAGCTATTTCATTGTTTTTTACAAAGGATGCAAGATTGTCTCAAGGGGAATCTTCTTTTGATACTTTGAGAATGTATTTTTAACCGCTAAATAATTACTGCTGATCTTCCAATCTTATTGTTAAGTCTCTTTCATCAACTTCGTGCAAAGCCGATGGAGTATCATTATAATAATTAGTTGTGTGTGTGATATTTTTTAGATTTTCATGTTCTGAATCTTCAGAGTTGGATTGATTAAAGACAAATAATTCATTGTTGTTGGAATACGAATTATTTGATGTTTTGCTAGATGGTGATGAGTTAAAAATACTCTCCCTTGAAGAGCAAGAACTACTTCTTGTAAATATAGATTTAGGAGGTGGCGGTTTGAACAAATTATGGGCTGGATTGTACAACGTGCTTTCAGTTTTCACGGGAAATAAATTTAGTTTATGTTGATCAGTTTTTTGCCCAACATTAATTGAAGAATTTCTTAAAGCGGAATTGGATCTAGAAATTGAGGATAATCTATACAAAGAATTGCTTCTAGAAACAACCTTTTTTGACTCTGATCTAAATTTATGTAATTTGTTGTCCCTATCAATCAGGTTCTCTTGAGAATCCATTGCTATGTAGTTGCATGGGAAGCATTGAAGAGGGTAATTATTAAAAAATGATTTATAACCACCATCTAAGATCAAGATATCAGGATAATTCAATGAAGGATAATTTTCAAAGTTTAATATTCTATCACAATTTCTCAAATGAGAGGCAAGTATGGGGCTTCTATAACAACTAAATTCACAATGAAAAATTACTAAAGTTGGTTTGTCATTAATATTAGATTTCAGTCTAGATTCGTTTAATAATTCCCATTCAATATTATCTTTTGATGAAATATTAAGTGCATCTTTTATATGTCCCCCTGAGAATTCATAACTGAATCTTGCATCTATTATAATAAATGATGCATAATGTGACTGGTAAATTTTTTTCTCTATTATATCATGAAGAGTAGATGATGATATGCGTGCAAATGAATCATTATCATCTTTATTTTGATTGTAATAATGAGGTATATTTGATAGAGACAATACAGAATCAAAAAGGTTTGTCATTGAAGTTGTATTTATGTCATTAATCTCATTATTAAATTTTTCATTAAAAATGTCACTGTGATCACCAATTGTATGCAAACTATTTGAATTGTATAAACTTTGAGAGTCGAATGCTAATGAATTGTTTGTATTACGACCTATGTGTTTTGACCGGTTATAATTTTCTAAGTCCCTATGTGAAGAATTGGATTGTATTCTCCGTAATGAATTTGATCTTGATTTTATTATGCGATTATCCTGTTTACTAGGAAAAAGGGAACATTTATTATTAATTATTATGTCATCATCATTATCCAGATATCCAGTATGATGTTGCTTCATATGTCTCTTATTCGAGTCTTCCAAGGAGTTAAATGTGGATAATTTAGGAGATGATATCGAACTATCAATTTTCAAATTAAAAATATATTTGTCTAGTAACTGATCATCATCATGTTGTTTCGATGAATTCTTATTCGAAATAATATTGTTTAAATTATCGGAAATATCATGCAAAGGTAGTATATTTAATGTACCAGGTTTTTCAGTATTGGTTGATCTGGTTTTTGATGGAGACATTAAGATGAGTTCATCATCTGTATAACTGGTATCCATTGACATAGAATTCCTAGAATTATTCGGAAGGGAGGGTGTCTGTTCATCTTTTCTTGACGAGGATTTTAGTAAAAAATGAATATTTTTTAATATTTTTGTGCCCTCTTGGAAAGGACTCGTGAATGATAATCTCTTAGTGGTATTCAATGCAGGCGTTGTATTTTCATTTGTGTTCAAAAACTGTAATCCCATTATTAAACTTGATAGTTTTTATAAATTGACTCTGAATTATTATATGGATTTAGTTCAATGTGTTATCAAAAAGTCGATTATATTAAATGATGGTTTCTCATATACTATTTTTAATAGAAATAGCTCAACTTTAAATATTTTATTTAATCTAGAATGTGTTTTGATGATTAATTTAACCATTGCTCATAATTCAAGAGAAGTAGTTGTGTATTATATAAGTTCTTATATTTTTAATCAAGTAGTGGCATTAAAGTATCACATATACATTATCCCGAGTTTTCAGATCAGATCAAAAAAAAAAATGTAAACAAGCGATTTAATCGATCGTGCGAACCAAGTATATTAAATCATTTACCGCATAAAAATGAAACAACTTCAAAAACGTTACGTGATAGCTTAATAAATTATTATAAAATCAAGACATATATTATACTGTGAATATAAGTTATTGTAAGGTTTGCAAAGATGTTCAGTTTGGTATATTATCAGTATGAACAATTGATTTAAAAATTATATTATAAGAGCTTGGTAACAATACAAGACAGAAGTAACCAGTAATTTAAATTTATATTTATTATTTATTATGAAAAAACACTATATATCCTTATTTATTTTTTTATTCTTGATGTAACATTTTCGTTATTAGTTTTCTCCCCCAAATTTTATTATTTAATTAGAAATCTCCATGTTTCTTATGTGTCCTTAGATGTTGTGATAAATTATCACTCCTACTGAAATTCTTTTCACAATACTGACAATGATAAGGTCTTTCGTTTGAGTGAACAGATCTTATATGTCTTTTTAAATGTTCACTTCTTTTAAAACATTTTTCACATTTGTCACATTTAAATGGTTTATCACTATATACAATTTGAGGAGAAATGGAATTTCTTCTTATGAAAGATGGTTTTTCAACACATTGTGCCGGTTGATGTAATGACGTGTGTATACTATTTCTTTTTTGTTTTAAGTAATAAGAGTGATCTATGGTTTTAGTCAATACAGGTCCTATATTGATTGTAGCTGGTAGTTTTCCTTCACCTCGTAGGCCAGCATATTCATCAAATGTAGAAAAACTATTTGCACGTGAAGTTATATCATTCGGGTTGATTGTTGTATCCTCTTGTGTAATGAAATTTGTTGATATAGGAGATAGACTATTGTAAAAAATTGATGGTGATGAAGATCCATTGTTTGATATTTCGTTGTTTAAATGTGGACTATTTTCAATTACTTCCTTAAAGACTACTTGATTTGGCTCATTATTTGAATTAAAATAAAAGTCATTTAATGATTTTCTTATATTCGAATCGACATATTTTTTATTGTGATTGTAATTGCTAACGTAATTATTCATTTTTTCAATATGATTATACTTAGTATTCTCAATGTCCCAAAAATCGACACCGTGTGAAATAGAATCTCTTTGTTGATTCTGTTCAACAAAATCTAATGGATCTGATATTACATCACCGTTATCACGATTTATATTGTCATTATCTGTAATTGAACAATTAAAGCCAGTTGCAGTATCCTCTCTCCAATTTAATGAATTATTACTGTCACTTTTATGTACTATTCTTTTATTAACTAATGTCGATTCACTGCTGTTGTGGTTTTTATTTATTATCAATCCATTCAAGTAATTATTTTTAAGATTATTATCCAGTTCATTGATTTTTTCTTGATTAGTCAAATTTGTTAAGTGATCTAATTCTATGACAGCCGAATCATTATTTAAAATTGCATCTAAATCATCCATCTCATAAAGAAAAGAAACCTTAGTATATCCAATTTCTTTCTAGAATGAATATTTATTTTTACTTAAAAGTTAAAAAAAATCTGATTATCTGCACTGAAGTAAAATTTAATTGTTTTGGATTTTAATTTTTGCTTAAACTTTAGTTCTTAAGTAATCAAATTGTATAAAATAAGTGATTTATAAAAAATTTAGTAATGTTATAGATTTCTTTATTCTTAATATTGTCATTCAATTTGATGTTTCAACAGAAGGTGAAAATGGTGTCTTACTATTGAGGAAAAAAAGGTAATATTTTAAATAAATAAAATAATAATTACCGACGCCTGTAATAATAATTTTGTTATTTGTGATTTGTTATTTGTAAGCTATTTGAAGCATAGAGATAATAAGTATATATTTGTTTATCTTAAGTGTAAAAACTCACAAATTATAAAAAACATGCCAATATAAATAATGGTCTATATATATATGTGTGTGTTTGTATGTGTATGTATAGTGGTACTTCAAGAAATGCTTAAAATACAATATGAACTTCTTTATCGATAGTTTTAATTATCAAGAAAATAATGAACCTACATATAATGATAGTACAATAAAATATAGTATATTATTTGTATATAACTAAATTTAAAGTATTAATATCCACATAAAGATGTATGTATAAGAATAATTAATTAATATTTCTTTTTGTTTTTAATGAACAACCCATAGGAGAATATATTTATTTATTAAGAATGCAATTTAACATTTTAATGTCTAACTGATATTTTTTGCTTTAAAAAAATGTTTTTTTTTTTTTGGAGTTTATTTACAAAAAAGATAAAATAGGTTTTATATAATAGTTTCTTAAGATAAATAAAATATTACGAGACAATTAATAAAAACGAAAAAAAAAAAAAAAAGAACAGAGTATAGCAAAAGAGAAAGAAGAGAGAGAAAGAGAGATAAAGTTTAAGCATAGTGAGAATATCCTGAAGAAAATAATGTTACATAAGTCTTTATATAACTTAAGTAACATTAAAAATGTTTTCAATTTTTTTCCTTTTTGTTGCCTCTGTTTCTTTTGTTTTATATTAATTATGTGTTTTTCATTTTTATATTTTAATTTGGAAATTTTGAATTAGAATATTTTTTTACAAGAGATGAGCTAGCTCTCTAGTGATGACAATATTAAATGAATAGACGTTAATATATTTCGGGGTTTGTGTGTACCAAAAGGTGTTGTTCTTCTGGTATATAATACAAAAGATATATTTTCGAAAGTATCATACATATTTTTTTTTCTCATATTCTTAAACCTTATCTTATACACAGTCTATTGTCGTTCTTGTTACAAATTAAAGTTTGTAGATACAACCCAAAATACATGTTCTCTCTCTCTCTCTCTCTCTCTCTCTCTCTGTTCTCTGTGTGTCCGAAGCAAAACTGTAATATTTGTACAAGTAATTTATTAACATTTATATTTAATTAAATATGAGATTGTTGTAATACTCTAAAGTATGGTTAGTTTTTCGGTTACTTATTTTGAACTAATAACATATTATATATGTCATTTAACTACGGATGTTTAACTGTCCCTAATTATCCTTTTCATTAAATTTTATCTCTATTATTTCTTAAGTACCAACTATAATATACGTTAACCTAAATTACGACAAGAAAAAAAACAAATATTATTACAATAACATACTTTGGTTTTAGTGAATTTATTTTAAATAATTTTTTTATTTCAACATCCAAATGCAGATGCACGTACAAACAAGAATTTATATTCCGAAGTGCATATGTATTTATGCACTTCGGAATAGTTCAGAAGAGTTCTGAGAACTATTTATTTAAAAAAAAAAAAAAACTTTTAAGGGTATAACAATACAAGAGTGAACCAACGCAAAAAGAAAATTAAGGTTCAATAGCATCACAGCGATAAATTGAATTATTGGTTCGTTACTTTTTTCAAAATGAAACAGTCGTAGAAAAACGATTAAGGTAAGAACGAACGATAATAAAAGAAATAAATAAATATATTTCACTCTGTACATATGTATATGTGTGTTTCGGTTATAATCAGATATGTTGATGTTGTTTTTTTGTTGTTTTTTTGTTGTTTTGTTGTTTTGTTGTTGGTTATTTGTTTATGAGAGATATCTTTAAATAACAAAGAGAGACAGGAAAATATTTTCAATTGAATTAAAATTAAACAGAGAAAGAAGTGAGAAAAGGTGTATATTTTTTTTTTTAATTTATTTTTTTTTTTTTATTTGCATATCGGTTTAGTAAATCTTACTAACCGTATCTTATAACAAAAATAGTCCTGCATGCAGTTTGCTCTATACTAATAATTCCGAACAATATTCTCAGATTGTACGTACAATTTAATGATACTTTTTTTTATTATATACTCGGTTATGTTTCAAAAGGTTTTCTAATTATTATTTTGTTTTTTTTACGACGAACTTCAATTGAGCGAAACAAGGAAACATATACAAACATTATATTTTCTTTAGTTTGCCTAATCTTTTCTTCTACAGAATTAAGAATTTAAGTTTATGTTGTTGTTACTATAACTTTCGACATATTAAAATATTAAAATAAAAAAAGTTTAAAAAAAAAAAAAGAATGAGAGATCCATATATGTATATATCATTTGGAACGAAATTACTCAAACGTCCTTCCAATAACTGATGCGTATTCTTTTTTAAAGAGAAAGGTCTATGTTCTTTTTTCATATTTATCAGTTGTTTATTGTTATCTTCAAATTAATATAAGTAATATTTAGTGTAGCATTTTATAGTCATTGTCCCGTACAATGACTATTATTACAAAAATGTATTGGCCTTGGTTAAAACCTGGATGGTTCTCTAATTTATCACTCAAAGTTAAATAATGCTTCTTTTCACTCTTCCCAAACTATATATATACCTTTTTTTTTGTGTCATAATAATTTAAATCATTTATAATATTATAGCGTCACATGTTATAAGAAGTGTTTTGTTACCCGCACATACACATTTCTTAAATTTCTCCCAAAAATCGTCAAAATCTTTGAAAACAAGAATTCAGGGTAAACAAGAAAAATTTATTACTACTTGTCCTTTTAGAATCTTTTATTAAACTACTACGTTGCAATATTTTTTTCGAAATATAAAAATTACATAAAAAATAATAATAATAAAAATTTTATATAGTTAATGTTCGAAATAGAATTTTTTTATACTTACTTAATATATATATATATATATATTTTCAAGTGATGGAAGAAGATAATACGTATGTATCTTAAAATTTCGTAATATTTCAATTAGTTATTATTATGGTTTGTGCTTGATTGTCTGTGTTTTATTGCGTTCTCTCTCTCTTCATTGAAATGAATTTTTAAATGTCAATTAAATACTATAGAGTAGAATTTATCCTTATAGTAAATTCTTTCATTCTTAACAGATTTTTGATATTTGGTTTATGTATCTTTTAATTATATAATTCCTTTATTCAATCACTTGGTTTATTGAACAAATTAATTTAATTAAAGATAACTTAAACATCATCAATTTAAGTTATTGTTTTTTGAAATATATAATTTGGTAGCTTGTTTTCATTTTTTTTTTTTCAAATAAGGAAGTTGTTCATTATTAAAAGTATTGTATACTCACTTAAATTGAATTAGTTTATGTTTAAATTAAAACATTAGTCTTTTTTCATTTATTTAGTAGTCATCAACCAACGAAAAAAAAACAAGCACATATAATAAGTTCTTTAAACAGAATGCAAGGTGGTATTAGAAGAAAGAGAGATTTATTACCAAAGTACCAAAACGGCGCCTCTGGAGCTGGTGTTAGTCGTTTGACTACTCCAATGAAAAAGATAATCGTCTATTTCTGTGCACTATCGGTATTATTCATTTTGATGTCTATAGCATTCCGTGACGAAAATTCAGTCGATTTAAGAACTGAATTAGATAACACTGTCAAAATGGTAATGAATATGTATTATAAAGACTACAATGCAAAGATTGAACAAATTAGTGACGATGAAGCTAGAAACTTAAGAGAAGGTAATCAAATTCCTGAAGAACACCCAAGCACTCCAGCTCAAGGTGCTGCTCAAGGTGCTGCTCAAGGTGCTCCAGCTCCTGGCTCTCCACAAGGTGCTGTTCAAGGTGCTCCAGCTCCAGGCTCTCCACAAGGTGCTGCTCAAGGTGCTCCAGCTCCTGGCTCTCCACAAGGTGCTGTTCAAGGTGCTCCAGCTCCTGGCTCTCCACAAGGTGCTGTTCAAGGTGCTCCAGCTCCAGGCTCTCCACAAGGTGCTCCAGCTCCTGGCTCTCCACAAGGTGCTGCTCAAGGTGCTCCAGCTCCAGGCTCTCCACAAGGTGCTCCAGCTCAAGGTGCTGCTCAAGGTGTCCCAAATGAGTTGTTAAACAATTAGATGTGAGATTATAGAATAATCCAAACAAATATATCATATAAATACGTAGAATAATAATAGTGAAACATTTTTAATGTACAGAAGACCAAAAATTAATTCTATTTACAGATTTCTAAAAAATTTATATATCTTTATGTTGAATACCTGACTGCCATGTCTCGTTGAAATGTTCTTTGAAAATATGTGTTTGAATATAGTCTACCATTTTCTCTTCTTTCTCAGATAAATTTCCATTATTTTCCTTTACTGCCCAATAATTTGATAATGCATCCTTTAATTCATCAATACTACTGATACCAATTACCGTAGGTCCCTTATTTATCCATTTACTTATAGCATATCTTGTTGCCAGATCAGCTAGCTCAATATGATTGGAAGCGCAGTATCTGGCAGCTTCGGCCCCACATTTTTTTAAGTCATCTGAACCTGGGTGGAAACTTACAGTCTTTGTGGAGTTTAACAAAGACATTGAAAGGATTGAAGCATTGCAAATTGTATTAATGTTACAACCCCTTAGTTTTTCTTCATAGTCCAAAAGTTTAGTATTTTGCAAATTTAGATTGCAATACGATAAAATTAAATCTAAGTCCCCAATTGTAGCATGGCAATTTTTTTGAATATATTCAAGTAGCCTTGTAATATATTCTAACGGGTATCCAGAAAGTCCAAAATTTAATATGATTCCTTCATCTTTCAATCTTTTCAATTCCGATAATGCCTCAATGCTTTCTTGCAAAGGAGTAAATTCTACATCATGTAAATACACAACGTCTAAATAAGTTGTGTTGAATCTCTTACATGATCTTAAAACACTATTTCTCACATTTTGAGAAGAATAATCGAACTCATTTAATCCAATTCTTCCAACTTTTGTGCAAATATAATAATTATCTCTGGGATATTCATCTCTAAGAGTATTTAAAGCTTTCCCATATAAAATCTCACTATCACCGTAATATGGAGATGTATCTATAGCAGTAACACCATGTGTAAATGCATATTTTAAAACATCTACTAAGGGGATCTGTTCAGGGTGACTATTGTATTGATGTGATAAAGTGGCACCCCCAAGAATAATGTCTGGTAACATCTTGGCATTTTGTAACTTTCTTTGTTTCATAATAGGTCCAATTGATTGTTAAAATATAATTAAATATAGTTGCTATCTTTTGATATTTCGATCTTTACTTTAAAAAAAGTTATTTTGGTTTTTTATCTCAACTGATAGAACTGCAAAATATATTTAAAGTTATTAGCTTAAATGCTTCTATTATTTTTTTATATAGAAAGTACACTATGTACATTTACATTTACATTCCCAATGAAATTATTCTCGGTCATCTCTTTAAAAAATATTTCGAACTGTATTCCGGTTTAATTTAATTTCCAGAGAATTTTGATCTTCTGTGAATAAACATAAAAAAAAAGTTAAAGTCCTCTAAATACAAGTTCTATTTATTATTATTTCATTTTTAATATAATAGTTATAATTACAATAAAGATAAAGCTATAATCTAAATAACGTAGTAATTTATTCATAAAGCCATTTAGCTTGGAATTGTTCATAGTTAACTAATTCTTCATCCTTAAACCATAATTTAATTTCTCTGCTTGCACTTTCGACAGAATCACTACCGTGGCATACGTTTCTTCCCAAATCAATACCAAAATCGCCTCTGATAGTACCTGGTAAAGAGTCAGTTGGGTTAGTAGCACCTAGCAACTTTCTACCTTGTTTAACAACATCTTTACCTTCCCAGACAGTAGCAACAATTGGACCAGACATCATGAAGGATGCCATCTTAAGGTAAAATGGTTTACCAACATGTTCTGCATAATGTTGATCTAACAATTCTTGAGATGCATTTAGCATTTTAATGGCAACTAATTTGTAACCCCTTTGTTCAAAACGGTTTAGGATTTTAGTGACTAGACCTCTTTGGACACCATCTGGCTTAACTGCAATAAATGTTCTTTCAGTGCTGGACATATTTGTATAGTTTATCTATTTAGTAAGTAAAAGTTATTGAGTTTCTGAATATAATTATTTTGATTGTTCTGTTAATTTCAATTCTAAATAATTTATTATATCTTTTCGGTTTGAGCTATACTTTTTGTATCTCGTAAGCTATCTGATAAAATTATAAATTTATTTATATTCAATTCAGCAAAGAGGTTATTCCAAACTTAAATAAATCAATTAGACTTCAAATTCTCTAATTTTTTAGTTTTACTTACAAAACTTTGGTAGTATTTTCTGTTTTTTGTTATCATGATTGGTGCATGCTATTTAGCAACGTGACGCGTTAAACAATCAAACATTAGAATTTAATTGGTTATTGTATAAAAGTATTTATTTATATTGATGTCTTGCACTTGTGGCAACTTGCTCTTTATTGTTGAGTGCACAAATATATATTTATTTAAAAATTTCTACGATTCATGCCCAATTAATAAAAGTTGAAATTATTTTGAATTCAGTCCTGTTTACTCGTCATTTTTTAAAATCACAGAAATAGAGAGTTAACTATGAAGTAACTTTCCATACAATTTTAGAAAATATTAAAATCTAGAAACGATCAATTTCCAATTGTTATAATGTATTCTCTATGTTCCTAATTGCTCTTTCTACAATGTTCAACAAGGATTAATTTTTTAGGTGTATATACCTAATGAAAGATGTAAATTTCTTTTACCTTCATAAAAAATAGCTATTAACTTCATCAAGAAGTCAATGATGTTTAAGACTTTACTACAAAATTATTTACTTTGGTATTCAGTTCTCAGATACCTTTAATTTGATCTTCTATTTAAAATTTTAAATATGATTTATTCCTTATTCCTTGTGAACAATGTTTTAAAAACAAAATTTTCTCATATTGGGAATCAAAGGTAATATACAAATTTCATGTGCAATAAAGGTAGTATTTTTGATTAAATAATTTAACAACTCAAGTAGGAGTTGAATGCAAACCAATTTTACCGCTTTAACATGAATATGCTTTGTACTAGTGCTATAATAATTTATTATATTCTTACATGGTGTTATAGGCGTATAATTTCTTGGTTTTTTATTTTCTATATAAAACATATAATACATAAGTTATTTGGAAATAAATTTTAGTTTTTAATCATGAACAATCCGTTCTTTTTATATGTTTCATAATCTAGAACTTATTTACCAATACCTACACGGTCATAACCAGCAATTCTATTGAATTTGCAAGGTGTTTTGGGAAGTATTGTCATCCTTATTGACATTAGCAACAGTAGTGACATTACGGTTTTTGTTGTTGTTTAATATTGTTTAGGTTACAGTACTACAGTATATAATTTCTTAGTTCTTTTATATATGATATACAAATTATAATATACAAATTTGGTTGAGACTTAACTTCATATCTCATTAATTCAGTTCCATATTTATATCTTTTCGAAGTTGAGATCCTATGAACTTTGTCATTTCTGGATCTAAAACTTCTTCCATGGGCTGCTAGCAGCTTTTTGATTTAAAACGTTAATAACATTACTAATTTATTTTGGAATACTAGATCTATAGTTCCTATAGACTTATTTTCTGACAAATATTTGTAATCAGATATATATATAGTATCGAACTTTGGTGACGAGGTTAGATGATTTATCTTGAGTATTAATATTATTCATTTTTTGTGATCGGTAGTATTACGGTGTAATTCCTTGATCGTTTTATATAATATAAATAATATATGGATTAAGTAATATTTTAAGGTAGATAAATGATATTTCTGATTTGTTCAAAATCAGTACCATATTTATATGTTTTAAAATTCA
>JAJLTH010000049.1:0-70894 GCA_030568035.1 Tetrapisispora nanseiensis | reverse complement strand
TAGATGAAAAAAAGAACAAGTTGAAATAATATAAAAAGATCCAATCTTGCGCTTCCCATCCGAATATAACTTAATATAATAATTTACTATTATATTCTAACAAATACTTGAAGTTATATCATCTGACCCAGCAATTGTAATTCGATATTACAATAAATTTTGTAAAATATAAGCGGTTTTAGCTCAGTTGGGAGAGCGCCAGACTGAAGTATACTTCGGTCGAGTTATCTGGAGGTCCTGTGTTCGATCCACAGAAATCGCATGTTTTTTTCAAACATAATTTTTTTTTGAAATCAAAGCGGACAATACTCAGTATAAAAAAATAATAGAGAACGAGAATCGAATCATCACATCAAGAATTCAATAAATCAAAAATCTCTTTTAACAGAGAGATTCTTAATGCACAAAATGGTTTATAAAACAGACAATGAATTTTTCGTATATGATTAATCATTTTATTGATATTTGATTATATAATTTCTTTTTCGAACAAACAAGAACAGATTTAGAATACATAAATACAAGAGGAATATTGTTTTCTCTCTCTTTTTAATTTATGTTTTTGAACCTCATTTGATAAAAGTTCAATTCTATTAACTTTATTTCGAACTATAAATTTGTTAATTTCTTTCCATGTTTATGGAAATAGATAGTATTCTATCCAGTCAAAATCTAGTTTTAATAATAAATGAATGGCAAAAAAAGAGAGAAGCAAAAAATCAAACTTAATTTCGTTGTTAATAAAGCTAAGCGTCATATAACATACAATACCCGTCGGGCTGGTTTGCTTAAAAAAAGTTATGAATTATCATTAATGACTGGTGTGAATATTATGTTGCTAATATCATCAATAAATAATGATTACATATACTTTTTTGCTTCTACCAAATTGCTTAAATTTGTGGAATCCGAAGATGGTCAAAAATTAATTCAAAAATGTTTACAAGATTAATTCAAAAATAATTATATTGAATGAAATATCTAAAGACACACAAGACCATAAACGAATATACTAGAATAGGAAATACAATACATCTGTTTCCAACAAGTATTTAATGTTATAAGTTGTGTGTTGGGAAAGAAAGATAGTACCTACTAATTAATAAATAACAATCAATAACGCGAGAGTTTAATGGAGTAAAATATAACTACAGGGACTCAACTATGAAATCAATAAAATTCAACAAGTTTATTCACAATGTATATGAAACTCTTTTTTTATTTTTGGTAATATCATTTTTGCACTAAATACATAGAAGGCAGTAAAGAAAGAAAAAACGTACAAAGAAAGCAAACAAAAGAAGATGAATGGAGAGAGAAGGTGATTTAATAATATTTTTAAGTTTTTCACTCCAGATGACTCTTTCTGAAAATTGTAGAAGTGATCAATTGCAATTTACTATAAGTATCTATATCATTTAGTAACAATATTGTAAATATTTTACGCACACAATACCTACTACTATAACAGAATAACAATTAAATGATTAAAACAGGTCTCTTTTTCAATTCTTCATTATTAATTTAAGTTTAATATAATCTCTATATATTATTCATTTACCCTTCACTAATTACAACTCATTAACCCACCAAATATATAGAACGAATTCTCCAAGATTTTAATGTGTTTTTTTTTTTTATCGATGTTTTTTTCCCTAATACAATAGATACCATAACACTTATTAATTAAAATAAACAAACATCTCACTACACTTTCTTAGAAGAATCTCTTGATATTTCTTATTTTATTTAAAGAAAAAAAATTGTGGATAATAATAACACATATTTGTATGTATATTTGTATATATGGGATAATTAAAGCTCGAATAATTTATTAAAAAACTACTTTTTTTCACCGAAGGAATTTAGTGAAGTGTATTAATTAATAAGATTAGTAAAATACAAAAAAATTCACGGAAATATATCACATAAAGGTATCTCCGTGTACCTCAATTCGCTCCCTTCTTTATGTTTTTTTTTTTTTTTTTTTTTTTTTTTTCTTCATTAATCATACCAATATATGTCACTCTGTCAATTTTTCTTTTTTTAATGAAATCAATTATAACTAACGAAAAAGAAAAACAGAATAGAAGTTGATTTCACATTGAAACTAACCCATTGCCTTAATTATTTTTTTTGTACATTGAAGTCAAATAAAAAGACACAGACATAGTTCAGATATGTAATATGTACAATGTACGAATCACAACAAGACGTCGCTACAGAACACAGGGTTTTTGCTAAGAGGAAATAAATGAGAATATTTTCTTCCTGAAATTTTTGCCTTTGATACATATATACCTTTCTCTTATTGTTGCTCATACACAAATACCGCGCGACACGACACACACGCACACATGTATGTATGTGTGTATTTGTGTAAACTCATCGCTAAAATCTTGTATTCCCCCAATATTTATTAGTGTATTTCAACAATTTCTTAACTCACAAAACTTTAAAGATCAATAGGAAAATAGATAACAAAAATGAATGAATAATGAATATTATCCAATAAGTGAATATATATTTTGCATATTATGTATATATTATCTTTGATACATAAGGGATATAATATAATTCATTGATTTAATTGATCATATATTTACAATATCCACTCCTCCTCCCCCCCGCCATTGTACACAACAACAACAACAAAATATAAAATAAAATACAATACTTTTAAAGTTTACAATCATTTTCTAAACATTCACGCATACATAATTATTATAATAGAGCACAGTTAATGAAAGTTTTATATATACCCCCGATGTTACTCTTGCGTTGTAAATTAATCAATTATAATTCCCTTTAGTCATTTCTTGGTAAAAAAAAGTTTTTCTCTCTTTCGTTAGTTCTTTCTTTTTTTTGTTTTTCTATTTTCTACCGGGCATATACTACAACCTGTTCTGCTTTACATAGTTATTTCTTTAGAAAGAACACGAAATTCTGAAAAAATTAATATAATTACTTTTTTTTTATTATTTGTATATGAGAAATCAAAGAAGAAGCAACAATTTTGTGCGAAGAAACTTTTTCCCAACTTCAAATTCTAATACTTATTTAATCCACTTAGTTACAACAAATATATTATGTATGTATTATTATGTATGTATTATTATGTATGTATTATTATGTATGTATTATTATTATTATAAAAAAAAAAAATCTTACTGCATTTTCTTAGTGAAATTATTTTATTTCGTAACATTAATCTCGAGAAAAGAAGAATATTGAAAAGGGAAAGACAGAAAAGGTGAAATTCACATTTAAATAAAAACATTAAACCTTTAATAACTCTCTAAAGCACTTTTTTTCGATATTTATATTCTTATTATTCTTTTAATTAACGAAAAATTAAATGAATAAATAAATTATAGATCGAAATTATAATTTTAATTTAATCTCAATTATTTATTTTTTTTCATATATAAATATTATATAAAACATTAATTAATGAATTGGATGATTGAATTAAATTAAATTAACCGTATTTATTATAATTGCCCATTTGATAATGATTCTTTCCTTATTTTATTATTTAATCATTTACACATCACTTGTTATAAAATTTATGTTATCATTTCTTATTCTTTTATTGTTATTGTTTTATTTTATTCCTTTTAGTCTTTTCCATTCATTGATACAAATAATGTATAACTTTTTTTTTTTTATTAATCAATTCACGTTAAACTGATTGGTTTTTTTTTAATTATTTATTGTATTAGTTAAATTTTTGTCTTTTTTTTTTTTTTGAACAGCAAAATTATAATAAACTGATTAAAACGTATTTATATAATACAATTGTTAATATTAATATTAATAAACTCATATTTTTGTAAACGTTGTAATTTCAAATATTTAGGGTTTTCCGATCTAACTGCACAACTACATTGTTTTTGATAAACAAGGACGTATACATTTTATTTCCCCATCCATATTTCAATTTTTTTTGCCTGCACAAAGATATATATAAAAAAAAAAAAGTTCAGTGATTTAAACTAAAATCAATACAAAACGTAAAAAAAGCAATAACAATAATCATCGTTACAAAATGTCTGATAATGAGGATCATAAATTAGATCTGAAAGATGATAGCAAAGAATTACTATCACCTTCATCAACAGGATCAAATAAAGAGAGAAGAAAAATCGAAATTAAATTCATTGAAAATAAGACAAGACGTCATGTCACGTTTTCGAAAAGAAAACATGGTATTATGAAAAAAGCCTTTGAGTTGTCGGTGTTGACTGGTACTCAAGTTCTATTATTGGTCGTATCGGAAACAGGTTTGGTTTATACATTTAGCACTCCAAAATTCGAACCAATAGTTACTCAACAAGAAGGTAGGAATCTGATTCAAGCTTGTTTAAATGCTCCAGATGAAGAAGAAGAAGAAGAAGAAAATAACGAAAACGAAAACGGAAATAATGCAGGTTCATTAATCCAACAACAACAGCAACAAGATCAACAATTGCAACAACAACAACAAGATCAACAATTGCAACAACAACAACAAAAACAACCACCACAATTGCAACTGCATCAACATCCATCTCAACAACAACAACAAAGTGCCGTACTGAATAACAGCAATGCAAACTACATGCCTGCTCCACAGATACAACAACCTTTGAAACAGGTGCCATTTAATAATATAAACATACAGCCTCCAATTCAAAATAATCAGTACTACGCTGCTCAAAACCCAAACCAACAACTGCAACAACAAAATTCAGTTTATCAACAATATTTCCAAGAAACGCAACAAACTAATTATTAGGTCACTGAATCATATATATTTGTATATATATATATATATATATATAGTTTATAAACTTCAATGATTTAGATATTTAAATATATTCAATTCAAAACATTTTTATTCAGACTTCAACATTTTCATTAGCATCATGACCATCAATCAAGTTAAGTTGTCCAGTAGAACTGTCAATAATCAACATCACAACAACAGTGTATCATACCTTACATTAATTATTACAATTGTACTTTCATGTGGTTTTTACCCGAATACTTCATAATAGATTACATAGTTTATTGTCTTCGCTATTCTAAAGTTTAACGCGAAAGTTGAAACGATACTGTGTATAGTTGAAATTCTTAATCTTTCTAATATATCAATTTAACCTTCATTTTTCACACTATTTTATCATAAGTCCATCAGAACCTCTGTACATTTATATATTATATTATCAAAGTAATTGTAATTTGTTTAATAAAAGTGCCCATAATATATATTAGTTGTATTGGAAACAATATTAGTTACAATTTTTCTAACGAGGGTAATACGAAGTGCATAGAATAAACATCTACAGCGATGTCAAGAGAATATATCTATCAACCTACTGATATAGTCCTAGCAAAAGTGAAAGGGTTTGCAGCATGGCCTGCAATGATTATACCAAATGAAATAATACCTGAGAATGTATTACGTAATAAAGCTAAATTTTCAGTGGGTTCGAATAACGATATAAATTTAACCGATACTAATGAGGACATGGATGATGAATCTGACGATGATGAGTTCATAATATATTCAGACGTTTTGAAATTTCGCAAATTTAAAAATTTGAAGAAAATTTATTGTGTAAAATTTTTGTGTGATGACACATACTATTGGATGAAACCATTAGATCTACATTTATTAAGTACTGAGGAATGTGAAAAATGGTTACAAACCGAAGCAACGAAAAGAAGAACAAATAAAAAACTAATACCAGCTTACGAAATGGCAAGCAAAGGATCACAAGGTATAGATATTTGGGAATTCGTTGAATATGGTTCATATGGGAAGCCAGATGAAGAAGAGTATGTTGAGGAAGAAGATGAGGAAGACTATTCGGAAGATACTTTAAGCTCTCGAAGTAAAAAAAGAAGAACTGTAAAGGAAGAAAAACCTACAAGAGTGTCATCAAGAGTATCAGCAAAGAGAAAAACTGAAGAAATTGAAGACGCAAAAAAAAAGCGTAACACAAGAGCCAATAAAGCCAAGATTAAAGAAGAAAATATAAAAGTTGAAGACCCTGTTATTACAAAAAAACAAACAAAGACAAAGACAAAGCAGAAAGAAAAAGTGAAGATAGTTGAACCAAAACTCGATATTTACCATTATGAATCAGATGAGGATTGGTCAATTGTTGGGTTAGGACCACAAGAAATATATGTTTCAAAAGATGCAAATAAATTAGTAAATAAGTTATCACAAAAGAAAAATTTAGAACTTCATAAAGAAAAACGTATTGATATCTGTGATAAGATTAGTTCAATCAATAAATTAATTGCTGATTTGATAATTCCTGATCCTGAAAATGACACTTCAGGTTGTTCTGAAGTCAAACAGGACTACGAAATGCTAGTAGATGAATTGCATTTGGCACTTCAAAATAACAACAGGTACGATGAATTTATCTCTATATTCCAAATGAATTATGAATTACTCTCTAATCTTAGAATATTAATTAATTTGCAATTTGAAAAATTGAAGAAATGGGACCTCTTGTCAGATTTTAAAGAAATATTCCAAGTAATTTACAAATCACAGTTGATCCCTGATAGAGAATCGTGGAAGTTACAGTTCGAAGAATCAGAAATTGATGAAAAAAATATCATTGAAAAAAAAACTGAAAATAATACTGAAACAATTGGATTTAGATAAGGAATAAAGCTTTTGATAGGCACGTAATTAAAAACCACCACCACCACAACCAGAGTTAGTCAATATGTAACTATTATGTAGCATCAAATAATTAATATTATAAATTTTTTTTAAACACCCGTAAAAACTCATGAACGAATCCAAAGTGCAACTCGTGCTTGACTATATTAAATGCAATTTTATATATTAAATATTTCACAATTTATCTAATAAATTAATTTTATCATAGGGTGGCACCATTATAATATATATCTAAATTTGATATTTATTATAATACTCAAGTCTCTTTGACCGGGCAGTCTGTGATAAACACATATGTACCGAGTTTAGGGTCATAACTTTCGAAAATAGATCCATCTACATTTTCTTTCAATTTTTTAATGTGTCTTTGAACCAACGGATGAGCAGGATCCAAAACTGGCTCTCTAGTAGCTTTATCAATTGGAAAACAATTATACAGAGTTATACGTGATCTAACATTTAAACCCTCAGACTTCTTTGGTTTATGTGACAACAATGGATACAATGCACATGTTTTTGGTGAAAAAACTATAATAGACTCGCATAAAGAAGGTAAGGAAACGTTAGTCAAATCAACAGGTGCTAAAAATTCAATTTTACCATATGATTCGTGTCCAATTATTAAATTTTTTACTTCTCTTAATTGTAATAGAGAACGCAATGACAATGTTTTCAAAGATGGGGTCATATAGTACCCATTATCCATAAAAGAAATATCATCACTAATAATACCCTGTGGCTTGATGATGGTAATTGAAGTCTCGATATTTTTATCAATGTTAGATTCTTCATCTTCTGGGTCTTTATACTCAATTGTCTTAATATTTGAAATATCATCATCAAGCTCAGTCTTATTTCCCTTTTTATTTAGTGAAGAAGTTTCACCAGTTTTCTTCTTAGTACTTATTACTGATTTAAAACTTACCATATCTGGCTTGAAGAATAATTTCGTCGAATCTAACAAAACTTGATCAGAGATTGAACCTAATTCATTTATATTTGAGACGCTTGTATTTTCTCTCTTATTTTTGTTATTATCAGTAGCTTGTTTATTAAGTAAGCTTTTGCTGGAAAATAAACTTTTTGGAGCTGATCTGTAGGCGGATGTAATATCAATTTTTAATTTCATATCAGCATTTAATTTCGTGATACTAGGTTTATTTGGTTTTGTGATCGAACTAGGTGCAGATATTTTTGAAAATAATTCTTTAGTTGCAGCTGCATCTAGTGATTGAATGTTTTGAACTGAAGAGTTTAACTGCATATTTCCTGTTGGCTGTATCATATTATTCTGAGATGATAGGGATGAGGCCAAGGTATTTGTGTTTGCTGATAAACTTGACCCACCAATAGATCCCAAAGTTGCTGTAGCACCAATTGACGATGGTTTAGTGTTCCCGAAAAGAGTACTAGCAGCTGCCGCTGGTGTTACATTAGTTTTCTGACCGAACAAACCACCAGTATTAGAAGTTTGACTGGTGCCTGCAATTGTGTTGCCAGAAGTGTTATTACCAAATAATGAAGTACTTGGAGCAGCAGGTTTAGCTCCAAACAATCCTCCACTTGGTTGGGAAATAGTGTTAGTATTTGGAGCACCAAAGAGACCTGTGGCCGGTTTTGGAGCATTGTTTGCGTTATTCGTACCTAAAATTCCCCCTGACTGAGCGTTAGTGGAATTATTTGCATTTCCAAATAATCCCCCTGAGACGTTAGTTGAGGCCGATGGATTGTTACCAAACAATGAACCAGCTGGGTTGTTTTGATTCAATGTGCTAGTTTGAGTTTGATTGCCAAACATTCCACCTGTTTGTTGGATGGCATTATTTTGGCCAAACAGACCTCCTGATTGTTGAGTATTGTTGTTATTCTGTCCAAACAAACCACTAGATGCTTGATTGTTGGTAGAATTGGTACTTTGACCAAATACACCTCCTGCTTGTTGAGTGGCATTAGTTTGTCCAAACAATCCTCCAGATTGCTGATTATTATTTTGGCCAAACAAACCTCCAGATTGTTGGGTGTTATTATTATTTTGACCAAATAAACCTCCTGATTGTTGGTTAGCATTTGAATTTTGACCAAACGCACCTCCTGATTGTTGATTGCTATTATTTTGGCCAAATAATCCTGTGGGTTGCTGATTATTATTGTTTGCTTGTCCAAACAAACCACCTGCTTGCTGATTGGTAGCTTGGCCAAATAATCCACCTGATGTTTGGCTGTTATTATTATTATTCTGTCCAAACAATCCTCCAGATTGTTGATTATTATTCTGTCCAAACAATCCTCCAGATTGTTGATTATTATTCTGGCCAAATAAGCCTCCAGATTGTTGGTTAGTATTATTCTGACCAAATAATCCACTCGACTGATTATTGTTGTTATTATTTTGACCAAATAACCCACTCGATTGATTATTGTTGTTATTATTTTGACCAAATAGTCCTCCTGACTGTTGATTATTATTCATAGAAGTATTATTATTATTATTATTTTGGCCAAACAATCCGCCAGGTGTAGAGTTATTTTGCTGACCAAAAGGGGAGTTCATGTTATTATTATTCTGTCCAAATAAACCACCAGATTGTTGATTGGTATTGTTTGCTTGACCAAATAAACCACCGGATTGTTGACTATTATTAGGTTGTCCAAATAAACTATTCGATTGTTGATTGGTATTGTTTGCTTGTCCAAATAAACCACCCGGTTGAGGATTGTTATTTTGTCCAAAAGTATTATTAGTACTCATATTGTTATTTGTCGATCCAAATGAAGGATTTTGAGTTTGACCAAATGCATTATTGTTTTGTTGTTGACTGCCAAACATTGATCCAGAATTATTATTATTATTATTATTATTATTATTATTATTCATCGAACTAAAACCTCCAAAACCTGACGATACGTTATTTTTGTTGCTTGTATTATTGAAACTATTATTCATTTGTGATCCAAACATCGAATTGTTGTTATTGTTATTAGAACCGAATGAAGCTCCATTACTGAATGCACCTCTCGCAGCTTGTCCAAACATTTTGTTTCTTTTTGCCTTTTCTGAATGAAAAGAATTATCAATCTTTCAGCCAATTATTGTCAATATAGGCAATAACAAATGTCTTTAAACAATTCAATCTAGTTTTTAATTAACACTATTGACACCTTTGAGTTACTATATGATTTTTTTCTATAATCCAATAACCAAATTCAGTAAGCGTTAATTTTATTCAATGTATCTCCCTTCCACTACGTGCTATGTGCTAAGGCTATTAATTCTGCCTATTTCTGGTGATGATCAATTTGTATAATTTAATGATATTATACAAAAATATTGTACTTATTTATCTTAAAAATCTTAATGGCATCACATATTTCCAAAAAAATTTTCTTTTTCTTTTTTTTTTTTTTTTTTGTTTCCTTCAGTTCTCTATTTTTCAATTTGTCAAATTTCAATGATCAATTTATCGATATTATTTTTTCCGAACTTTTCTTGAAACCGTAATATAATATATTTTTTAAAAAATTGAAGATATGAGTGATCTTATCTTACAAGAAACCAGTTTAAACATACGGGTAATTCATATCTGGGTCCCAACCCATCCAGTACCAGTGGATTGATCGATGGATTGATCGATGGATTGATCGATGGATTGAATAAAAAATAGCTGGGTGTAATACAAAGATGGGTTATAAAACAACATGCAACTACATCGAAACGTAATGATAATTATTATTATTAGTATTATTATTATATATATATATATAAATAAATTGAATATTTAAAGAGTATCAGTAAAAAAAACAACAACAATAAAGGAATGAAGAATGCAGAAATGTAATCGATGTCAACGGTTGCAACGAAAAAAAAATAATAAAGAGTTTATGCTGAGGGTATATTGTGTGCAATTTATCATATTTTGTATTTGAACAATGTAAATAACAAAATACCATAAATATAAAAGATAATGAATTGCAATGGGGGGGGGGGGGGAGGAGGAGAAGACAAATGCTAAAATAAATATATCATATATTCTTTGTAGATATATATGTAAAGATGCAAGGAAATATGATAATTCGTCATCATCATGTTAATTTTCCTAATTTATTAAAACTTTCTGTGAGTTCATGCATTAGACTATGATTCTTAAAATTAACAGGGTCCAATGAACCAGTACTTAAATCCACTAATAAATCATCAGCATCGTCGTTATCGTAACAATTATTTAGCATTGTATTCGAATTCAGTTTCGATTGCATAAGTTCTTTGTTATAAGTTTTTTCATTCAGTTTTAGATCGGAGATATTAGAGTTCATGTTTAATTTTGTTATTATATGTATGTAATTTTGTGTTCGTTGGTTTTATTGTATGAAATGCGTTTTTATTCAAATTTGTCGATGATACTTAGTAAAATTGCGGCTGGCTATATATATATATATATAAGTGTATATTGATATAAAATTCAAGGGGCCATAAAATGATAATTAGATGAGATGTTCACTTTCCAATTATTTATATAAAAAAATATTCTTTAATGAAATAAAAAAAAAAGAATTGATATATATATATATACTTATAATATGTTCCACAGTTTTATCATTGTATTAAAAAAAAAAATTAAAAGTCATCTGTTATTAGATGCATTAACTATGCATTTACATTCACAATAGAGCCACAATTCTTTTTTAATTGTTTTGTATAAAATGAAAAAGTACTGTAAGAAAATGAAACTATCAAGAAAAATTACAGACAACTCCAATTTCTCCTTCAAAAGTGAGTCCCCATCGCACAAAAATATGAAAATACGAAAATAAGAAAAAAAATAACTGCATCCAAGACCCATACACCACACTACTATTTAGCTTACCTCCCACCCGTTTTACATATTAAATTCCCCATAACAAAAGAGATTTTGACCGAAGAGCATGTGACCTTTAGGATCACTCATTTCTTTTATTTTTTTTTGTACTTCTTACTAACAAATAAGGTACGAAAAGAAAAAAACGACATATACACACAGGTACAGCCAGATAGTGCAGATATTTTCGAGTAACAAGAAACAAGAAACTGTGGGACGTTTGAAAAGAGGCTGGAGAACATTTGAGGGTTAACGAGATCGATATTTGGAGGAGATTGTTTCTAACGAGAAAAATACCGGAGAGTTGAGTGGGAATAAAGAAAGCAGGGAACCTCGGAAAAATGCATATATATTAAAAATTTAGTACTAACTACACCAATCTCACACAGTAGGCCACAATTTTAAAAAAAAAACAGTCCCCATATGTTTTAACAGATCTGGAATATTTGAAAATGAACAAACAAAAAAGGGAAGAGAGATGTAGAGACAGACAGAATGCTGCACGTATAACCGGCACCATTCTCACACAAGAGTGATCCTGGAGAAAAGACGAATCAACAAATCGTGTATGTGTGTGTATGTGTGTGTGTGTGTGTGTGTCTCCGTTTTATGGTTCAATACAACATGCATTAATATTTGACAGAACACATATTCCCCCACAGTCCCAAGAAGAAATTGAACAAATTATAGATATCTTCTCAGCACGTGAGTTTACCTTTATTCAATTCTGATCTCGTAGATGCCACAGTTATTCACGTGATTGTTTTGTTATATATATCAGTCATGCGACACGGTTCGATCTTTTTTCTTTTTTATATCATTTTCTTCACTGCGATGAACAAAAAAATTAAACCGTAAAAAAATATTCCTCGTATATTATATACTTGTATACTCTAAATTATAGGCTTGTTTTAGTTTTAAAGGAATTTTTTTTTTTAATTATGTTGATAATTATTATAATTTAATTTGACGCGTTAGATATAATTACAACCATACAATATATGTACTAGTATATTTTTTTTTACGGCCTTGTACACGTGAAAATTGTTTGATAGTTATTATTACAATAAGCGATGACTTTATCTATTTGGTCACCCTCTCTGATATAATTACTTTGATTAGGCTTATTATATTATATTAAATATATATATATATATTACTCTATCATCATTTTCTTAATATTTGTATTTGCTTGATTTGGGTCAACACAATTGATTAATAGATAAAAAAAAACACACACGGAAGTAGGGTACATATAAGCTAACATCTTACAAAAATGGAAAACAGTTTAGATCCAACTGTTATTTCTGCTGCCGAAAGTTCAAACTATACCAATCACAATAGTGATGATGGAATAGATAATATGAATATAGAAGGAAACGAGAATTATCTTCTGAATAATGATCCTACAATGATAGATCCAACAATGGCAGATCCTACTGCTGTCGTCACAAAAAAAAGAAGACCACTGGTAAAACTAACATCTGAACGGTTAATATCTGATAATGGTCTACCTTATGTTATGAAAAATGCTCCCAAGAGAATTCGTATTTCTAAAAAAAATTCAAATAGTGAAAATTTCAATAATATTCTATTGTTCTATCAGTTATGGGCTCACAATTTATACCCAAAGGCAAAATTTAAAGATTTTATTAAATTATCACAAAGTTTAGGAAGGTCCGATAGAAGTCTACGAGAGTACAGAACAGCTCTATTTAGAAAAGAAATGGGATTAATAGATGATGAGGAATTGAATAGATTAGTAAAGTTTTTACAGAATAATGATGACACAACTCCAATACAGAACGAATTTGACCGCGATAATAACATCAACAATAACAATGTTGAAGATCATGAGATAAATTCTTCAAATCCAACCTCCAACTTTGAGGCAGGAAGCGATTCCAACAAAGCAGATAAGCAGCAACAGCAAAAGAAACCAAACCAATTGTTTGAGAGAGACTCAGATTTATCTGATGATAACGATGATGCTGATGATGAGCAACTATTTAATTTTGAAAAAACGAACGAAACAATTAATGAGGTAAATAATACACAAACTAATAGAGTTGTCATAGAGGAAGAATTGATACGGGATCAAGTATCAAAACAAAATAACGAACATACAAATAAAAACAACAATGCAATGCCTGATGATGATGAAGAACTTGAATTACTAAAAGAATTTGAAATGGAACAAAAAAATTTACAAAATCAACTAGATAAAAATAACTCGATTCAAGATCAAATTGATGAAGACGAGATGGAATTGATGAGAGGCATGTGATCATTCTAAATATATACATACATAAATACACAAAAATAATTTGATTTCAGTTATAGCAAATAATATTTAAAGAGAAATATGTAATTGTCAATAGAAATATACTACTACTCACAAAACTAATTTTCTAATACTTTTTTATTCAAAATAGAAAATATTTAAAATTTACATGTTTTAACTATCAATGATGCTAAAAGTTCCAAATACTTCTTGTCAACCTCATTAAATCCTTCAAAATCCAAACAGTCAATATCGATAACACCTAAAGTATTATTAGATTCATCTAAAATCGGGACAACAATTTCACTTTTTGTTTCACCATCACATGCGATATGATTTGGATATTTGTTGACATCTGGAACTAATTGAGTCTTTTTGTCTGAAGCAGCTGTTCCACAAACACCCCTACCAAATAAAATTTGTTGACATGCTACTTTACCTTGAAAAGGACCTAATATCAACTCTTTCTTTTCTAATTTACTCTTATCGGTCAAATAAAAACCGGCCCAATTGACATTTATATTCAATGAGTGATATGCATGCCATAACAAAGAAGATGCGTTTGCTAAGTTACAAACCCAGTTCTGTTGTCCGCTAGCTAATGCTTCATAGGAATCAATCACTGTTTGAAGTACTTCTTCCCTTCCTTGGGAATTAGAGAACGAAGTAAAATCTGCATGATGTTTCTCTTCACCCATTGTTTAAATGTGGTATTTCTATTATAGCTTCACCTAGTTGATTATACATTTAATAAAATCAACAAGATTCCTTTATCTAATTACTGAAACGACATTACTTTCCAAAATTTATGAGTAGTTTAAATACTCTTTGAGATGAGCTCTTTAAATACCTCTGTACTCGAAACTGTGGCTTCTCAAACGAAATTAAAAAAAAAAAAATAAATGAAACGGACAGGAATTGAACCTGCAACCTTTCGATTGCAATCGTTTCCGAATATATCCAGCATTTAATTGGAGTCGAAAGCTCTACCATTGAGCCACCGCTTCATCTAATTTACAAAAATTTTGTAATTACGGTCTAATATAACGACGGTAATTAGGATTAATATAACTTCAGAGTTGCGACGGAATATAATAGTGACGGAATTAGGTAAATTATTATATTAAGTGTTGGAAGTTTCTAGAAACTAGAAGAAGTCGAGATTTTGATAAGTTACAAATCCAATTAATTACTATTAAAATAGAACATTCTTCAAAGAACATTCTGGAAACTATCTGTTAAACATTTCTTATTCGGAGAATGATCGTTTTCATATTCGAAAAATGATAGCTTTCAAGATGACAAAAGTTTTTCCAAAAGGTATAA
Source organism: Tetrapisispora nanseiensis (assembly GCA_030568035.1). Classification (NCBI taxonomy): domain Eukaryota; kingdom Fungi; phylum Ascomycota; class Saccharomycetes; order Saccharomycetales; family Saccharomycetaceae; genus Tetrapisispora; species Tetrapisispora nanseiensis. The sequence continues at coordinate 55,737 of JAJLTH010000049.1, read as the reverse complement.
ATAGCAACCTTTTTTACCAAGTCATCAAGATAAATAATTTGTAGATTTTATGAAGAAATATATTCTATATAAATTCACATAAAGAGGGACAAGGAATTATACTGTAATACTCTAACCTCAAATATGAATACTCAATTAAATATCAAATCTAACACTATTGCTAATAAAGCAGAACTATCTTCTACTATAGTCTCCGAAAACCAATACAAAAATATTGATAATGTTGATTGTATTATATTAATTACTGTATGCATTTATAAAAGCTAATTTGTTGGTTATTGATGAACGTCATTGTAAATATTAAATATTTTCTCTACTTATACAATTAATACAGGTGTAAAAAAATATTATAATATTTTTAGCACAATTTTGAAAATAATTCATTAAAATAAAAAACTAAAACTGACCAATAATTCGAGTAAACAAATATCTTACAATATTAAAAAATTTAAGCTCTCCTTATGCACAACTATAAATTCTTAACAATTTTACAACCATTCCTGGTTTGAATCAATAGGGGGATAATTAAAAGACAATCAAAAAGTCATGATTGAGTTTTATATTAATAATTTTAGTATGTCCATTGATAGCGTAAACATCCTAGAAAGTGCTTTCAGATCACACATTAAATTAAAATAAGAATGATATCTATTTTTATTTGGCAGCTCACTTTTACTTTCAACAACAACGTATTATCATTTAGACTACTCATAATGATAACAATTTTAAACTTAAGAATCAAAAATGGCATGCTAAGTATTTAGATATTATCCACGAGAAACTAAAATAAATAAAAATAGAGAATCATTTCAAAGATTTTATTCACACAACAGAATCCTAAGTTAAGTTTACATTCTTGTTAAATCATATTGTAAAATAATATCTTAAATCCAATGAATTCATTTTCTTTTATCCATTAATATTTTTCTCATGTATCTATTCGAATAGCTCAAGTCTAATTCTAATAAACTCAAGAAATAAAATTCAGTAACTTGACGAGTGCAGAGGTTCATCCAAATTCTCAGTGATCGTCATTAAAAATGATCACCGTTGTAATAAAATAAGATAAAACTATATACTCTACATAATGTAGATATATTTTTAGCTAAAAATTTATATCTTTAATGATGTGAACTTTGGATTTGGTAAAAAGGAATGTCACAAAATTTTGTCACTGTCCTCATTTGGAGCCTTGTTTCCGTCACAGCAGGGATCCCTTTTCTTTAACTAGGGCTAAGAGATGTTACTGATTTTTTTACTGGGTCTCAATATGCTAAATAACTTGAGTATGCTAATTATAAACATTGTTAGACTTCAATCGTTTCACTGTTGTATTTAGAGTTTCCTTGTATCTTAACATTATTATATTCAGTTTTCACAACTTGTTCGGTTAGGTCCAACGAATACATTGCCGCTACTATTGATCAATTGTACTTGTTGCGATGGGCATCGTAACAAAATGAAAACGAAAAGTTGAAAAAAAAAAAAAATTAACAATTTGAAAAATTTTTTTTAAAAATTTGAGAAGCCTTCACACTTCTAATTTAATTGCTTTATACGCTATAACTGTTTTGGCTATTGCAATATCTGCATCTTTATTTTTGCATATTATTATAAAAACAATTAATGTAAGGGATACTAATTTATATTATTTGATATTCAATCCTTTTTTGTTCAACCTGGAAGAATTGCGCAACTACCGTATCTATAGTGTACTATAACTGAAAATTATGTCTGCTCCAAATTCTAATCAACCTGAACAAACTCAGGGTCAAGGTCAAGCCCCAGCTCAAGGCCAATACTATCAACAGTATTATCAGCAACACGCCCAAGGTGATGCTGGTCAGAACTACCAACAATATTATCAACAACAAGCTCAAGGCCAAGGTCAAATCTATCAACAGTATGCTCAGAACGGTTACCAACAGTATGCTCAGAACGGTAACCAACAGTATGCACACGGGGGTTACCAACAAGGCGGATATCAACAAGGTGGCTACCAACAGGGGGGTTACCAACAAGGTGGCTACCAACAAGGTGGCTACCAACAAGGTGGCTACCAACAAGGTGGCTACCAACAAGGTGGTTACCAACAAGGTGGTCGCGGCGGATACAAGAATAATAACAATCGTCGTAACAACTATAACAACAACTACAACAACAAAGGTTACCAAAACTATCAACAACAGCCGCAGTCTCAGTCTCAAGGTATGTCTTTGGAAGATTACCAAAAGCAACAAGAAGTTCAAACTGCTGCTAAACCTAAGAAAACTTTGAAGTTGGTATCTAGTTCAGGTATCAAATTAGGTAATGCCACTAAAGACACAAAGACAGCAGAATCTGAAAAATCTGAAGTTTCAAAAGAAACAAAATTGGAAACTAAAAACGAAAACAGTGAAGTTCCAGATGTCTCTAAATTAAGTATAAAGGAAACACCAGCTAAAACTGAAGAAGAAGTTAAAACCAATGAGGAATTAAATAAGAAAACTGAACAGCTATTAGCTCAAGAAGATGAAGATATTGATCAAGAAGTCGTCCAAGATATGTTCGGTGGTAAGGATCATGTATCTATCATTTTTATGGGTCATGTTGATGCTGGTAAATCCACTATGGGTGGTAACATCCTTTACTTGACTGGTTCTGTTGATAAACGTACTGTTGAAAAATATGAAAGAGAAGCCAAAGATGCTGGTAGACAAGGTTGGTATCTATCATGGGTTATGGATACTAATAAAGAAGAAAGAAATGACGGTAAGACCATCGAAGTTGGTAAAGCTTATTTTGAAACTGACAAAAGACGTTATACCATCTTGGATGCCCCAGGTCACAAAATGTACGTTTCTGAAATGATCGGTGGTGCTTCTCAAGCTGATGTTGGTGTTTTAGTTATTTCAGCTAGAAAGGGTGAATATGAGACTGGTTTTGAGAAAGGTGGTCAAACTCGTGAACATGCTTTATTAGCCAAAACTCAAGGTGTTAATAAAATGATTGTTGTTGTTAATAAGATGGATGATCCTACCGTTAACTGGTCTGAAGAACGTTACAACCAATGTGTAAGCAATATTTCTAACTTCTTGAAAGCTATTGGTTACAACCTAAAGGAGGATGTCATTTTCATGCCTGTTTCAGGTTACAGTGGTGCAGGTCTAAAGGATCGTGTTGACCCAACTGATTGTCCATGGTACAACGGTCCATCTTTACTGGAGTATTTGGATAATATGACTCATTTGGATCGTCATATCAATGCTCCATTCATGCTACCAATTGCATCAAAGATGAAAGATATGGGTACTATTGTTGAAGGTAAAATTGAATCAGGTCATATTAAGAAAGGTAACTCTACTCTATTGATGCCAAATAAGATCCCAGTTGAAATTCAAAATATTTATAACGAAACCGAAAATGAAGTCGATATGGCTGTTTGTGGTGAACAAGTCAAATTAAGAATCAAGGGTGTTGAGGAAGAAGATATAGCCGCTGGTTTCGTTTTGACTTCTCCAAAGAATCCTGTGAAGAGTGTTACTAAGTTTGTTGCTGAAATTGCTATTGTTGAATTGAAATCCATTATATCTGCTGGTTTTTCATGTGTCATGCATGTCCATACTGCTATCGAAGAAGTTCAAATTACAAGATTATTACACAAATTAGAAAAGGGTACTAACCGTAGATCCAAAAAACCACCTGCTTTTGCTAAGAAGGGTATGAAGATTATTGCCTTAGTAGAAGCTGAGAAGGCCGTATGTGTTGAGACATACCAAGATTACCCACAACTAGGTAGGTTTACTTTAAGAGATCAAGGTACTACAATTGCCATTGGTAAAATCATCAAAATCGTTGAATAATTAAATGCACAACTTTATAATTTGTAAATTATATAGCCTTTATTAAACATAGAGATATCAATTAAAAATATTAATAAAACCTTTTAATCGAGTATAGGTATGCTATATCTGACATATTGGCAGCAATATAGTGGTTATTCATCTAACAGGTTTTTATTGGATAATCTTTCAAATATATCCAATAGGCTCTCGACACCTTCTATAATATTCTCATCATAACCTTCTCCAGGTACATATTTAGAGTGAGCAAAATCAATTAATGACATGGAACTTAAATATTCTGAAAACTTTGGAACTATTTTGGAATTTAATTCGTTTACACTATCATCTTCGTTATCACTGCTGTCTAAATCTTCATCAATGAAATCTGTTTTCAGAAGCATATCTTTATCACCGTTTGAATCCCAATGTTTTGTATCGCCTTCATATATAAACAACAAACTACTGGATATGAGACGGACTTCTTCATCGAGCAAAGTATTATAAAATAATTGCAACCGTTGCCAAAATATAGTTATCAGTTGCTTTCTCCTCTCTGTTGACAAACTGTCGTTTTCGAAATAAAATTCAATACCTTTTTCTACATTTTCCAAAGTTCTTGTCCTTCCATATAGTTTATTAATAAATACGTAATCGACATTTTCTCCATTTTCCTCAATAGTTTCTAGTTCATAATGGTTTCTATGTATATCATTGATATTCTTATTTTTCTGTATTTTCATTCCGCATATTCTGAAACCTAAGGACCCAGAAGTTGTCAAATTACTCACTTCTTTCATCCTTTCCCTCTTTTCATTACTTGTATTTTCATCATACAACACTTTCCCCAATTTTATATCCATTATATTCGGCTTACTGTAACCATTTAGTAAGTTTTCTAACACTATAAATGACTTACGATCATTTGTCGTGGTAGTATCATCCTTGTTAGAATTTGTTTCTCTTATATCACTACTATCCGTTGCATAATCGATCAATGTATTTATAGGAGCTTCCTTATTATCATCATGAAGAGTATTCAATAGAACATTTTTATTTGGTGATTTATTATCACCTTCTTCCAATGTTCCTAGATATCTTGGCATCCATGCCCCAAGTAAAACTTGTGAGGGGTCGTATGATTCTTCATCATTCCTTTGTTGACTTTGATAAAATCTTTCTTGACTTTGTTTCAAAAAATCAATTTCTTGTTTAACAGTCGGCTTAAATACCAACACCCCATCTTTGTCAGACAATGTCCCAGCATGTCCTGCAGCCTGGTGCTTTAATTTGATATAGGTATCATCCATTGTCTTCAATGCTTTTATTCGATATTAATTAAACATCCGTCTATTGATCAAGTAACATAACAAAACACTATTTAAAGTCGCCAAGAATTGTGTTGTATAAAAATTTCTTAAGTTCAATTACTGTTAAATATTATAATTATAATATTATACTTCTATGAACAAATACACGCATATATAATTATACTTTTTAGTGTATATATTAAATATATAGTTATGAACAACTCCGAGTACAATATATTTCCTAGTAGTTATAATTAAAATCTAAAACTTAAGGAACGACAACAAACATAAAAAAAACCAACAACACTAGCAATTGCCAGGTGTAGACCCTTTCATAATAAACAGGGAAGATGTAATACTACAAATAATAATGTGTGTTGATTTGAATCTTAAAAAGATATATTTCAAGCAAAGATCAATCAAAGAAGACTGTACATTTGAAAAATTTACATTCGATACATGAATTTAACAATTCATTTCGAAACTAACTTAATCCTTACTAAAATTAAATTCTCATCACAATCTGATTAATAATTTAATCTGTATCTCATTGTAATGACATGGATTGTTAATTCTGTAAACACAATTCATTACACAAGGTGTTCTTATTAAAAGAAATGGGTGACAATTACTTGTTGTCAGTTATATAATGTCGGTGCTTGTTTGTGTGAATATTATTATGATAATTCAAAGAGAGCAATTGTTATGTAATATTTGTTTCGGAATGAAAAAAAAAAAAAAGACTGAACTGTCAATTCTGATTGAATAAATGCCTGATCTCTACGCTTGTTTCTTCACAAGTCTGTTTTAAATTTCGTGTTTTAACTTCTCTCTTTTTTTTTCTTTTAGTTGTTTAATCGGGACCAATTTGTACCGGGGTTTGTGTCTGCATGTTAGTTTTTCTTCTATTTGTTTATTTTTATTCGTTTTTTTTTTTTGTATGAGACCGAAATTAAGTGAATAAAAAAAAAATTATTTGTATATAAACAGAAGCTTTATGATGCTAGACAGAAGTTTTCAATGTTTCCTTTCTAACTTTTAATTTCGTTAGAGGGAGAATCTCTTTTAATGAGTTTAAATTTTAATTTAAAGGTAAATATTTTCTCTCTAACTTCAAAATTTCTTTTGTATGGAACCACTGTTTAATTTATTACAATTTGTATTATTCTCTTTGAAACTGATATAACTTAATGTATTGTACAATAGTTTCTTTTCTTTCCTTTTATTTTTTCGCCTTGTAATTTGTTTTTGTGTGTATATCCTACTCCATTTTCTTAAGAGTATATACATTCTTTCTTTTATTTCTTTTTTTCTACTGTATTTTTAATTGTACTTTTCGTTCAATATAACTCTTTGTACAAGCTAAAGGCATCGAATCAGATACAAACTCTATTTCAGGGACTATAATAATACATTCCAGCAGAGAAAATGAGCGTGGATCCATCTGATAAACTAAAGAGTGCTAAGGACTCAGTATGTTTTTTTTTCATTTTTTTTTTTTATTGCAGCCAAGAATAATTATACCATACCTTAATAATAATAATAATATTTTTTCTGCCTCTCCTCAGACTTTCTAAATGTATATATGTTACATTCTTAAGTCTTTTTTGTTCAATATCTTTTACTAACTTTAAAAATAAATAATTTCACTTAAATATACTCTTATATTTCATGTGCGTCAATATACATTCAGTTGGTCTCTTCTTTATTTGAACTTTCAAAATCAGCAAGTTCTGCTGCTTCAAATATCATTGATTTCTACAATGCTATCGGTGAAGATGAAGAAGAAAAAATCGAGGCTTTCACAACTTTAACAGAATCTTTACAAAAATTAACTTCCGCTACTAATAGTTTACATGGTATAAGTAACGAATTAACAAATCCTATGGATGATGAAAAAGAAATTGTTTCCACAATTGCCGAGGCTCCAGCAAAAGAAGTTAAGAAGAAAGCTCCTCGTGATCCAAACGCTCCAAAGAAACCATTAACTGTCTTTTTTGCTTATTCTGCTTACATTAGACAGGAGATTCGCGATGAAAGAGTTAAACGTGGTTTGACACCATTATCTTCTACTGAAATCACACAAGAAATTTCAAAAAAATGGAAAGAATTAAGCGATTCTGAAAAAGAAAAATGGAAACAAGCTTATAACATTGAATTGGAACACTACCAACTTGAAAAACAAAAGTATTTAGAAGCTAAGAAAAACGGTCTCTTACCAACTTCTAACACTCCTCCAACCCATGCTCCAGTAGGCATCCCAACCAGCTTACAATCTTCGAAGAGATCTCATGATGATAGTGGTTCTTCCGAAAAGAAGAAGAAGAAGAAGAAGAAGGATAAGAAGAAGGATTCTAACTAGAGTTTTTGAATCTCGTTCACTAAAGATACATTTAATAAACACAATTAAGAAATATACTATTCGTTTATAGGAAGGATTTTGTTGGATTAGATGTTCAAAGATTTCCTTATATTTCAATCCAATTTTATAGGTAGAAATTGTATTTACGATATGTACATGTTAACCACACAAACTTTGTAATTATATATAACGTTCCATTCTAAAATAAAAATTTAAAAGGCTTCAAAAGATAAATAAGTTAAATTGAGTAGTATTTACAAATATATTAATGGTAAATCTTGCTAACTATATGCATTCGATGAAGATTGATTACCGTTTGGTTTCTTTAAACTAGATTCTAACAATTACCATTTAAAGCAGATTCAATTTCTTTCAATTTTGGTACATTTTGCACATTACCTAAGGCAACCATAGAAATAGGTTTATTTTGCAGTCTGTAATTAGCCCACAATTGGATGTCTTGTTTTGTTATTTTATCTACTTTCTCAAATACCTCTTCCGGTGATAGTCTTTTTCCTGTTGTTATTATTTGTCTCCCAATATCTTCAACTATAGGTGTCGAGCCATCTAATGATAATAATAGGGCTGCTTTTAATTGTGCTTTTGCTCTGCTGACTTCCATGTCAGTGAAATCACCTTTCTTAATTCTGTTCCATTCTTTTAAGATTTCATTTATTATAAATTTCGGATTGTGTTCTTTAGAATCAGTCACGATATACATACCCCATAAACCTGAGTCCGCATAAGAAGTGGAAAAAGACATGTATGAGTTCGCTAGCGGTTGATTATTGTTTTCTTCAAATCCATTTGAGGCAGAGAATGCAAGAGACGAAGGAGAGTTTGTAGCAGCACCCAATGATCTATCCCAATTACCCACAATTGCTTGAGTAGCCAACGCTATGAAATAATCTGGGGAAGACCAAGATACACCTTCCAATGCAATTGCAATATGTGTTGTTTGAAGGGTCAAATTTTCTATTAATCTTTCACCTCTTGTAAATGTTGGAAGTTGTTCATTGATATTATTTACTATTGATGAGGAGCCCCTAGGTAAATGTCCAAAATGTTTTTCTGCTAGTGTTATCAAATCTTGATGATTTATATCTCCAGCACCAGCTAGCACCATTCTGTCACCTTTATAATTCGATGTAATATAATGAATTAAGTCTGATCTATTAATAGTTTTAATATTTTTTATTGGACCCAAAATGGTCCTTCCTAATGGTTGATCTTTATAGGCAATTTCATGCAAATGATCGAATACAACTTCATCGTACATTTTATCAACTTCTTCACTTTCTCTTACAATCACATCTCTTTCTCTTTCAATAGCCATCTTCTCCAATTTTGAATTAGTTAGAATATCACTTAATATGTCAACAGCCATTGGTAAATTTTCTTTTAAAGTCTTTGCATAGTAGACGGTATTTTCTCTTGAAGTGTAAGCATTTAAATGAGAACCGATATTTTCTATATCCAATTCTATTTGTTTTTGTGATCTGTTCGAAGTACCTTTAAAAGCCAAATGTTCTAAGAAATGAGCAGTACCATTATTTTTAATATTTTCTGCTCTTGAACCAGCATTGACGTAGATACCCACTGTAGCAGTGGAAGTATTTGGAATGTATTCTGTGGCAACAGTCAAACCATTTGACAATTTCGAAATTTCTGTATTTTGAATTAAATTTTTTCTTGAAGTCGATAATAATCTCCTAGAGAGAGTACTAATTCTAGCTGTAGTATTTCTCAACATAATAGAAATATGTAATGTTGTGGTTGTATAGTTTTGTATAGTTGTGTATTTTTAGTTATTGATGATATTGATCCGTATTATAAAGAACCGTTTGGATACGAACTAACAACTCCCTATTAATCGCAATTAAGTTATTCAAGAGTTCTATTTATCAAGATCTCTAATAACGTCAATAAATTCATTTATATATAGGTTACCAAGATAATTTGTACTCTGATTTTATATATACCTGATTAATAAATTTCAAGAATTAGCCAGAATGCCTTTTTTTTTTTGTGATTAATTTTTTCGTTTTCCCCTCCCAGTAATTCTCTGTTTGTAAAAATTTCCCATAATAAAAATCGAAAGAATAGAGATGAATCAATGGGTAATAAAAAAAACTAATACTTAATACATATAATTAAGATAAGATACAATGGTCATGTGACTGGCAAATAGACGACTTCCATTAACTGTATCACGTGCTTATTTGAAAGTTGAGGAACACAATTTAACCCTAGATACCCTAACTCCGAAGATACGAATTATCATATATAACCCTAGAACAATAGGATAATGTATATGTTCCTCTTTCTCTTTCTCTTTCTCTCTCTTTTTCTCTTTTTTTTTTAATTTTTTTTCTCTCACACTCAAATTTCTGCTACCTACTCTAACTGCCAGCATTATAAAAAAGTCATGCGGATACCGACCGTAAACCCTTCCCCCCTCCCCCCCTTTCATCCATCCCATCACTATGTGCTCTTCTCTCTACCAATCATTTCTTTGGATTTACGATTGTATACAAAAACTTCCAAAATGATTCTCTCACTCATCCCTCTCTATAAAGAAAGTAATACCTTTTCTCTTTTTAAGCGCCCATCTTACTCATATATAAATATAAATATATATATAAATATACGAATTTAAATATATAACCTTATTTAAAGATGATTGGTACAAATTTATATATTTATATGTTTATATATTTTATACAACATTCTATTTTATAAGACCACCCTTCTTATTGTTTGAAAATAACTTATACTTTACATATATAAATAAACAACTAGTCATTTTTGTTGATTTATTCATTGTATTTACATACTCTTTTTTTTTTTATTTATATTTATTTGTGGTTCTGTTCTACAATCTTTTTGAAAGAAAATAGGTTATATTTGCAAAAATCCATAGTTTGCGAACCATAAGAAACTTCATATTTTTTTTTTAATATTATGCTAAGAAATTCACTTACTTTTGCAAATAAGAGGTCGTTTAATACTCTTAGACCAGCTTATTTTAAAATCCCTTTTTTACCAACTCTACCTCAACAACCAGGGGGTGTAAAAGGTAATGTTAATGAAGCGTTTGTGCCCCCCAAAATTGATAAAATGCATGGTTCATATCATTGGGATTTGGAAAAAATCATCGCTGTCTCTGTCTTACCATTAGTGACAGTACCATTATTGACAGGCGGAGCTCCTTTATCAGTTACTACTGATGCTTTGTTAGCAACTGTAGGTACTTTGCATTTTATGGTGGAATTTCAATCTTGTATAACAGATTATGTTCAAAAGAGAGTATACGGTAAAATTAACAATTACGCAATGTATTTATTATATGGTGGGACTGCATTGTCATTCATTGGCATTTATAATCTACAAACGAAAGATGAAAAGACAAAGGAAAATGTTGGTATAATTGGTTTATTTGATAGACTGTTTAAAATTGAACAAAAACAAAAGCAAAACTAAGATTGATATTGCAAGATGATCAAACTAAACGCGCATCAGAATGCAATATAACAATTATATTATCATAGTACTTATTTATTCAATATTATTATACTTCATCGTATATAATTAGTATATATTCTTATTTATTTCTATACAATATTCTTATCTATTTTTTTTTTTCAACTAGATCATGTTTAATAGTTTAGTCCTCCATTCTTCTAAATCTTGGACTAACGATTTATTAGTCGCTATATTAGATTCCTCAACTATATATAAGGGCTTCTCAAAACAATATACATCTCGACAATTCTTGCAATCTATAATTGTTATCTGACCTTCAACTGAATCAATATCGAAATTTAAAAAATAATGTAGTTCTAAAAACAGTCGTTCTACGTAATCAACCTCATTAATTTCATGCATTATTACACTAATGATTTCATCGTTACAACTTTGTCGTATTAATGAGAAAATATCTTCGAATGATATTTCTCGCAATTCGTTAGCTAAACTTAACAATGATAGTTTAATTAGTTTATTTATAAATAATGGTCTATAGACTATTTTTTCCCCATATATATCTCGCAGTTTTTCAATTTCATTTATACCTCCAAAACTAAACACTTCATATAGTGAATTGTATTCATCAAACACTGGCAATTTTAGCCATGATTCTTTGTAGGAGATATTTTTTGAATCCTCTAATTCAAGAAGTATACATTCAATTTCACTCATAATAAAGGTATCTTATATACTATCTTTGTGTCTTAAATTATCATCATTTAGTATTGATTCATTGCATTTGCGATCAAAAATTGTAGGTTTAAAATACCTTAATTTTTTTTAATAAGCGGTTGTGGAAAATTTCCCAGCCGCTAAATTTATAGAATGGCTATAAAAGCGAAACTTTATAAAACGAACTTTATGAAACCATACAACTTACGAAAAATATAGTCTATGTATATAATGAATGACACATAATTCTTATATTGATATATACAAAATTGAATGTTTTTAAACTTAAATAGTCATGATTTATAAATTATTTAAATTATCACAAGGCTGCATTTTATTAATGACAGTGACCTTGTTGTATATAGCATTAGCTGTAAAGTCTTGGTTCATGTCAAGTTCTTTCTCAGAGTTACTTGACCTTAGTGTTGTAGTTAAACCAGAAGTAACATCAAGATCATTAATGTGTGATTGAGGCTCAGTTCTAGAATCTAGTTTCAATGTTCCTTCATTGTTTTTAGTACCAGCATCAATTGTGATGCCTTGTGCAAGAACATCCAAATCAGAGTTTAACATAATGTTTGGGATATGATCCTTTTTTTTATTGTCTTTTATTGAAATTTGTTTTTTTGAGTCGTTTTTTCTTGGAGTTAAAATATTAAATGTCGAATCTTTTACTGGGAATATATTATTTGACGGTTTGTAGTCCTCATCTTCAAGTATTTTAGTTAAATTCAGCTCATCTTCATCGTTTAATTCATAAGCCGAAGAAAGAGAACTATTACTTTCATCAAAGACTCTTTCATGAATTGCATTGTTAATATTTTTATTTAATGCATTATCTGGGTAAATTTCTATATTGTTATCTCCCTGCTGAATGATTATTCTATTTTTTGCTGTTGCAATTTGTTTTCCAAAATTTTTATTGTATTCAAATTTAGAATTCAGTTGATTCGTTTTTTTCTTCCACATTGCTTTTTCTGATTTCGTTAGTTTTACAATATAAGGATTTTTTAATGGCTCCATAACTATTTGATATTTTCTAAAGCTAGTTTTATAATTAGAAGCGTCATTATCTACTCTAAATCCAAGAACAGATAGACCACCACATTGCTGTCTTCTCTTCTGTAACCTATGCTCTCTGATATTATCGATATCCATATTATTCTCTTCTTCATCAGATGAACTACGATAATCCAACAATAATCTTCGATCAAGTTTCTTGTACATTTTTGTCCTATCCTTTTTTATATCTATCTTAAATGCTCTTCTTGGTGTTTTTGAAAACAGCGATGCCCTCAGTTTCATTGACTCATATTTTTCCAACATGCTTTTAATAAATTCCGTGGTCTTTTCTCTTTTTAAATTCATTTCATCATCATCATCGATATTTTTTATCTTAGTAATTTTAGCCAAAGTAACTCTCCAATCCAACATTTCTAATTTGTCCAATAATAGCATCAATCTGTCTGCTTCATATTCGGTTTCAGCGGAATCTCTTTCGATCATTCTATTTTCCTGACGTAACATCTTCTTATGATAATTCTTATACATATCATCAGATAGAGGGTCTAAATTTGTCAAATGACTAAGCCTTTTAGTAGGGGAACCAGCGATACCATCACCTGTGACCATAGTACTTTTGACGTCCACTTTTAATACAATATTTCCATTTATATGCTCAGAATCTTTATTAATATGGCTAGTAATCTTATCTTTATTTTCGATTTGCTCATCCTGAAGTTGAATTTTGCTACTTTTGATCTTTAATGCCATATTCATTACTAACTTCCTTTTATTACTGACTTCATCATTCAAGGAATTTACCTTGGAAATTTCATATATCTTCTTTAGATTAGATAATGAGACTCTCGCATTTATTTTTCTCTGTTTTTTGACATCTAAATCGAATTCACTTCTATCAAAATCATATTTCTCATGACTGTTATTATCTCCATGGTCCGATCGAAGTTTCCTCTCATCCTTTTTGCTCATCTGTTTATCACTATTCAGTTCCTCGATTTTCTTTTACAATAAAATCAATTTAAATAAAAGCCAAGATGAAAACTGATGCTAATTCGTTATTAAAGTTTATTTTAAGGTAATTATAATGCGTTTATTCAAGTTCATGTTTAATTCAGAATCTATTCTCTACATAATAATTTTTTGGTTATGATATTGTTAAATTTGGTATTTTTTTATCCCCATCGCGAACTATTTTTCAGTGATCATCGAAAGTATTTGTGTATGAGTTATGAAATACCTATATATGTATATATATTAGAGTATTGGATTTAACCTTAACTAAACTTGGAAGACTATTAACTCATGTTCTAGACATTTCCTGAAATACTTAAAAAATCAAATTTCATATAGTCATTAAATTTTGTATTATATGATAGGGTTACATGTTATAAATTAAATTAATTAACGTCAAATCTTAAACCATATTTAAATCTTACTTGAAATTTAATTTTACACTAGAAACTAATTTATCATGATTGGCTTCAACTCTATTCCCAATATATTCGGATAAGATATTTGCACTTACATTGATTAGATGCCCTTCTCTAGAAAGTGAGCCTAATAATTCCGGTTGAACTGTGAATAAGTTCGCCAATTCTCTCAAAGTTGCAAACTTTTCTGACAACTCTTCTATATTCCACTCCTCAATAATATTTTGATAAGCAATAATATCTTTAGTCACTATAATACCACCCATTGAGTTAACTTGGTATTTTCCGTAATGTGATAGTAATAGAGTATATAGTAAATTACCAACAACCATCAAAAATACTTTTAAATTATCCCCCTTTAAGAATTTCTGGGCTTGTTCAAATAATGAATTCAATACTGTAACTATTTCAATTGACACAACTGTATCTAAGTTTAGAACATCCTGAGATTTTGGTAAGAAATCCTTTTTCTTCTGTTTGGATAAAATTTCGGTAAATAATGAATAGTATAAACGAGTTAATTCTTCAATAATTGTATTAATTAATAACTCCGTCTTATGGATTTGTTTGTTCGTCATTTCTATAATACTCTTCTTTGTGATAGGGGAAGACACCAATAATGGCAAAAATAGAGCTTTGATCGATGCCGATATTACGCTAACAATTTCTGTGCTTGTTGAAACATATTGTAAGAATGAAATATTAATATCTGACACCTTGGTGACATCAATTTTAATTATTTCTTGATAGGCTAATTCAAGAGATGTTTCAACGTATGACCCTATTATACCAACATTCATTATTTCTAATAATTCTAAAGTATAATCTGATGCAAAGTTAGGTGTTAGCTCCATCACCCTAGCAATAGATTCAACCACGCATCTTAACATTGAATCAGCATTCTGTATATTGTAAAATTTAGTATCAATAATCAGCTCTTGTTGGACTACTTCTCCAACCTCTATGGTATCCTGTAAACTATTAAACCCATCCTTTTGATTGTGTGTATTAGAGCGTGTAAGACTCAAACGTTCTTTATCTAAATGTGACTTAAAAAAATTATTAATCTGGGAGAGTTTACCCCTGGAAATGTTACTAAGTTCATTGAATTCCATACCTAAATCAACTTTATTTTCGAACTTGTATGCTAATGCCCTATAGTGGATCTCCTTTTCATGCGAGAGATTAAATGCCGATGTTTTTTCTATCAGGATAGATTCTAAACTTCTTTTTTCGACATCAAAATAACTAGATGAACCATTCAAGTATTTAGAGAACAAATCATTGAAATAATGAGATAAAGTAGAGGTCAATGAACTATCCTTATCCAAGTCTAATGTTTTAAAATATTCTGATAAATTCTTTGAAAATTGTGACATAGTTGAAAATAAAGAATGAAGTATTCTCAAATGAGCTAAATCACTTAGGGCAAAAGAGTTCTGAAGAAGGTTTTCAAATTTAGTTTCAATTTTTTGAGCATATATCCTTTGAATGAACAATTGTAATACATAAGGAGCACGTTCTTCGAACACTGTTTTCACTATTTTAGATTCATTTTTGATAACATCCTCAATGCCATTAATTAAGTTTATAATGTTTTTATCATAAACAATGGTATGATACTCCGTATCAAGTAGTTTATTTTTCGTTGATTCTTCTATTATAAATTCAGAATGTTCGTCGAAATCTAATTCAGCAGTATCAATAAAATATGAATGCTGATTGATAAAACTTTGAATCACATTAATGCCACCATTAAAACGGTCTAAAATCAATGCAATTTCATTTAGCTGAGAAAAATTGTTTTCACGATAAGCTTTATTGAAATTTTCGAGTAAGTTATTTTCCATAGTTTCAGAGAACGTTTCTATCAATTGGTTTGTCTCACCTGTTTTAGGTAATGAAACAGTTTCAATTTTTCTAGATAAAACCAATAAATTTTTGATGATCATTATAGCTTGTGAAACATTTTGTTTGTTTTTTGATGCAAGTAACTGATCTATGCTTTCTGACCTTCCAGTTTCATAAAATTGATTATAATATGAAATTAATTCAACAGATCTAATGTAATTTTTCTTTTTCCTGACAGCTGTTTCAACTTTTTCACCTAAAGGAGATACAACTTGTATCACATTTGACAGTTTCCCATCTAAGTTATCATACTCGTGCATTGTTGACTTTAGGTTGTCAAAAATGTTTAACACATTATTTGAATGATTGATTTCTTGATTAGAAACTTCATTTTCTAAGTAAGCCTTCTTGTCTTCAGCTTCATTACTCAAAGTTTTTAACTCTTTCAAAATGGACTCAAATGTTCTAATATATGGTTTTGGATCTAATTTATTCCATGCCTCGGCATTATTTGCTGTCGAACCTTTTAAGGTTTGATCTTTACTAAGTTCTTCAACAAATTCATTAACGGTAAGACCACCTAAAAAATTATTCGTAGAAAGAAGCTTCTTCCACTTAGGATCTAGTTCATATAAAGAGTTCATGATCTTTTAATATCAATACAACAATTCTATTCAAATACTAGCAGGGGTTTTCTCAGAATCAAATATTAACAGTGAGTTATGAATAATTAATTTCTGTAATATATTATGTGTTAAAAGATTAAATTCAAATTCTAAAAACAATTTGGATTTAGTGTCTTATTATTTTATAATTTTTTATTATTATGCTATTGCTATCAAGATTCAATGATTTTATGGTTTAAGTATAATTTTTAATTTGAATTCAATAGCTTATTATTACACTCTAATCAATGTAAATAAGTTAAAATATCCTTTATTTTGAATTTGAATTTTGAAATTTTCATTTACTTTTACGAACTACACGAACGGGTTTGGATCTTTGTTCTGAAAAATCAATTGTTATTAAATTTTAGGTTTACGAAAATAGTGACGAACGCATATATTTAGTTTAGTTGAAGTGTCGATGCATGCAACTATCACTTAATAATTATCATCATCAATAAATGATTACTTTTTTATTTATTATTTTAAATCTTTTAACCTTATCCTCAATAGCAACACCGAGATTAACAATCTGACAGTAATTAAAAATCAAAAATACTACGGACAAAGAAGTGTCTAGCGCTAACTGATATTTTTTATTCCAATGGCCAAATCTATTGAGTTATTGGGGGATAAATCAGTTGATATCGAAACTGACGATTCTGATGTTGGTCTGGAAGAATTATTAGAAGAATTAGAGATCGAAAATGAACTAGACAGTTCTAATAATGAGGATTCTTTATTCTTACAACGTTATAGAGAACAGAGAATTCAAGATATATCAGATCATTTCAAAGAAGTTGAAAAAAATGTCAAGTTTGAAGGATACGGTAAGCTGGAAATAATTAAAAATGAGAGAGAATTAATAAATATGTCAACAACATTCGAAAGAATCGTAATCAGCTTTATGGTACCGACATTCCCCAAATGTCAGTATATGAATGAACAACTGGATATATTATCTAAGAAGCATTTGACCACAAAATTTGTCACAATCAATGTTGAAGATTGTCCGTTTTTAGTGCATAAACTTAAAATTAAAGTATTGCCATTTGTTGTTGGTTATAAAGGTGGCATTGAAATATTAAGAATTGTTGGATTTGGATTATTAGGTAACAATGCTAATGAATTTAAGTTAGACGCATTGGAAAAATTGTTATATACAAACAATTTAATCGAGAAAATGTCAGGTATATCATCCCACATCAGTGTTAAACCTATTAAAAAGACAATAAGAGGTTCCACAAACGATAGTGACAGCGAATATGACAGTGGATTGGATATATAAGTTTACGAGATGTAACTTATATTTTAATTTGAAAACCACAAATGAGAGGATTGAATTGGAAGGGCATACATGAAGTAATAGAAAAGAAGCATTATACATACATATATATATATGTTGGCTTGATACACACCCAACTCTTGCATTTAGATTTTTATTGAAGTCTTTTCGATGCCTATCCTACCAAAGACATTTGTCAGTACATTGGTGAGTTTTCTTTTATGGTGTTTAAGTGACTGTTTCTGAATTGTTCTATTCCATGTTCTTTTTGCTGTGCGATATTATGACTGTCTCTGAGTAACGTGGTACAACATATTTACTGCATGGTCCCATTATACAAGAACATCCTAACATTGCATATTAAAATAATGATAGTACGTTGCATGTGATGTATGGGTGGATGCATTACCTTTTTATATTTTTGCATTTTTTTGCATATTTTTGCATATTTTAGCACTTTTGTTTTTTTCACAGAAAATTTCCAAATTAGACCATTGGATTGCACATGCATCACGTGATGCATGTGCAAGAATTTGTCTGTAGCGAGAAAAAGAAATGAATTGAAAAATAAAGAAGGATAATATTTTGTCTACGTAATATTGTTAATGTTTTATGTTTTTTTTGGGAACCTCTCTCCATGCGTATGAGTGGTTTTCCCGGTAGACGGGAAATTTTTGCATATGCTGCGAGAGAGAGTTATGGTAGAGAGAGAGACCACGTAGCTAAACCACCAGTAAGTAATATTTGTACAAGACATTGCTTCCTCAGAAGTGCACAGAAGATAAGATACAAGACATATGAAAAGTATGCCACAGACATTTGTCTGTTGACAGCACATTACTCGTATAAATATATTCTTTGGTTTGTGCATAGACAATAGCGTACAACATCAGTGGTAGAGACCCATGACATACATAACACAGTGCACAGTCGTACAACACGCCTCCTTCCACACTATAGAATCAACCTCCCTCCCCAACTCCCCAACTCCCCAACTCCCCACTGGGCTACGCTCAATTATAGTGAGAATGAACCATCTGTTTGTAACAAGTGAGTGTCCCAATGTTACTTCTCACTTTTCATCTCTCTCTCTATTGTCTACTATACTAATAAACATATATATATATATATATATATACTAATTAGTATAATGAATGTGACTGTATTAGATTATTCACATAATAACATAAAATTTCTAAATTGCATTTTGTATGAAATTTTTCTTTCTAGAAGTT
Source organism: Tetrapisispora nanseiensis (assembly GCA_030568035.1). Classification (NCBI taxonomy): domain Eukaryota; kingdom Fungi; phylum Ascomycota; class Saccharomycetes; order Saccharomycetales; family Saccharomycetaceae; genus Tetrapisispora; species Tetrapisispora nanseiensis. Next base: position 36,555 of record JAJLTH010000049.1, on the reverse strand, counting down.
ATTTTTCAAATTTTTTATTTCAAAGAATGAATTAGTAAATTTTTTTGATACAATTTATATTTAACTTTTTATATATAAAGAAAGGTTTGTTTAATGATTTTTTAAAGCGTTTTTCACTTGTTGTTTCATTATTATTATTCCGTAATTACAAGGAAAAAGAAAACCAGTTTGTTTTTTGATTAGAAAGAAGCATATTATTATTGCCGACAACTCAAAAATGCAAATTTTCGTTAAAACTTTAACCGGTAAGACTATTACCTTAGAAGTCGAATCTTCTGACACCATTGACAATGTCAAGTCTAAGATTCAAGACAAAGAAGGTATTCCACCAGATCAACAAAGATTAATCTTTGCTGGTAAGCAATTAGAAGATGGTAGAACTTTATCTGACTACAACATCCAAAAGGAATCCACTCTGCATTTAGTCTTGAGATTAAGAGGTGGTGGTAAGAAGAGAAAGAAGAAGGTCTACACCACCCCAAAGAAGATCAAGCACAAGCACAAGAAAGTTAAGTTAGCTATCTTATCTTACTTCAAGGTCGATGGTGAAGGTAAGGTCACTAAGTTGAGAAAGGAATGTTCCACCTGTGGTGCTGGTACTTTCTTAGCTAACCACAAGGACAGATTCTACTGTGGTAAGTGTCACCAAGTCTTCAAGACTGATGCTTAAATTTAATTTAAATTATCAAAGAATTCATTTATTACTACATCTTTTCTCCCCAATTTGAATAAAATAAGAGGGAAAAGAAATCAAATATACAGGTATTTAGTTATTTTTTATATTTGAGTACATATATATACAATTTTTTTAAAAAAATAATTTAATTAAATAAAGATTTAAGGTCTTAAAAGTTCAGTTTTTTGTTTGTCTTTAGTTGGTAATGAATTTACTTTAATACGAAACATAATCTTAAAATATTAAAGATTAGTTCTTTACGAAAAAAATTCCCAAAAAAACTTCATATGACTAAAACTTATATAGTTTGTATTCATTTGAATTATTATTATTTCATTTAGTATATTATAATGATCTATTAGTGATATATATATAGTATATGCAAGCCTAATATATTACGATTACATTAGGCATATAAATATTGATGAAATCAGCACTAATGATGATAATTTAATCAATGATACAAATCCATAATTGGTAAGTATGTTACTTTTCTATTCACCATACTTTGATTTATAAACTTGTAATTCTTTTTTTAAATTCTCATTTTCAGTTATTAAGTGGGCCCTATGAATTTCAGCATCTTTCAAATTATTTAATGTATTCTTCATCTCAACACAAGATTTTGCAAAACTATCCTTTAACAAATTGAAATTTAATAAAAGTTTATGGGTATTAATAATTCTTTGTTTCATTTCAGAAACTTGTTCCATCGTAAATTCATTTGTAAATGCTTTTGGAGATCCTACAGCTTGTGGTAGTGAAGAAGAATTATTTTTTTGGTCATTTGAATGGTCAGCTGAGTTTACAGTTATTTTGTCTGCTTTCTTATCTAATTCGATCAACTCATTGCCTAATTCTTGGGTCTTGATAACTGTTTTAGTATCATAGCTATTTGTATTTGTATCATTTTCTTCATCAGTTGAAGTAGGTGATAACGATGCTGGGGAAAGAATTGCTCCATAATTCTTCTTATTATTATTGCGTTTGGTTTGTTTAGAAACAGGCGGTTTTTTAACCTTATTCTGTTTCTTTAATGCACTGTTATTTGTTTGTAGGTTATTTGAACCAGGGGATTCATTAACTTTATGAGAAGTCAATTTGTTGGAATTATTTTTAGCCGATATCTTCAAGTTGTTTAAATGTTCATCAGCCATGCCTGACTGTTCTATGTCCTTGAATGGAGATAAACCCTCTTCGGTTTTAGTAGGTTCTGTTGAATGTTGTAAATTGTTATCGGTCAGTTCAAATAATAATTCTTCAGGTTGATTTTCTAACAATACTTCTAAAGTTAAATTCTTACCATTCAATATATCGTTTTCAAGCCAGTTAGTATCTAATGCATCTAAATCATCAAATTGCTGCACATTTGTAACGTTGTGTTTAGTAATATCATTGATCTTCTTGGTACTTGAAAAATCTGCATTGTGTTCATCTTTCTCATGACTTTTTGTATGAGCATCTAAATTGACATTATTTTTCTGTAATAATTGATGCAATGTACCGTAATTTGACTCAACATCCAAATTCTCTTCGACCTTTGAGGTAGCAGTTTCATTAGTTTGATATTGAGACATGTTTACAGGTGTTTCAATATCAAAGTATTGTCAATTCGGTTATATATGTTGAGGAATGCGATGCTATATTATTTTTTCAGACACAACCCAACCAGATAACTGATATCTTTAAAGATAGAATACGTTTCAATAGAGTCTATAAAAAGCCAATGCTATTTTTATTCTGTTTTTCCAATTTTAAGATTATTTAAATTAATTTTACTTTTAACTAACTGTTTAATGTTTATAAAATATACATACTTATTCACTGATAAATCATTTTAAATTGCTAATAATTAAGCTTTTGCACTTATAATTGTTACACTATAATTCATTATGACGAAATAATTTTCAAAGCTCATCGCAAAAACTTTTGAAAATTTCAAGAAATCCCAAAATTAAATTTTCAGTTCCATTCTCACAAAAATTTTTTTCCTTCCAGAGGTTTCTTTGGAGTTGAATTTTGGAATAAATTTGAGATCTAGAAAGGATCATATAGAAAATGCCCTATTATATATCAAAACCAAAAGATAGTAGTGGTATTACTCTGCCCATTGTCTATAAGGATACATTTGAAAAGTAGTAATTGCTTTGAAACTAAAAAAAATTTATTAACTTTATTCAAAAGCAATTGCATGAGATACAAAAATAATAGCCTTTTTATTAGGTTATTTGGCTTGTTTTCAGATTCTATCTTTGCATCAAATAATACATTAAACAAATGCTTGCAATTGTTATCAAACATTTAACTATTAGTAATCATTCTGAAGGAGTTACATTAAAATAAAAAAAAAAAGGGAGTCTGGCAGTAATTTCTTCGCCAGTAACTCATTTAAAGTCAGATCAGTTAATTGCATAATGCTGGATTTCTCTTTTGCTATGTACTATTTAATAAAAATATCTACAGAATTTTATTAATGCCATGTTAAATAAATACAAGATTCTTCTATGTCAACTTCAAATGAAGGTAGCTGACTGGAAATGCATAGTTGTAAAAATGAAAGGAAATAGTGAAGAGTTTCATAATTGAAATCATTTTTTTCATATATTTACAACAATCATGAAATTTAGTGTATGAGTTTAAATTTATTTCCACTTTTAATTTAAACTTTTGTTATCGTCATTATAAATTATTAGATCTTCAGTTGATGAAAGTAAATCTTTATGTTTCTTGTAGATCAACGATTTTGTTCTTTCTGTTTCTTTTATCAATTCTTCTGTTTGTAGTTTCAAATCCTCAACTGTTTCGTTAACTTTTAATATAATCGAATTACCGATTTCATCGACAAACTTTTCTTTCTGTTGCCAGTGAAGTTCAAATTTCTTTAAGACATTGTCAAAACCGATTTTCCCCTTACTAGCATTATCACGGAATCTTTGTACAGACCAATCTTCCATCTTGTTACAGAGTCTTGAAATAGCACCGTATGCAGTTATTTGAGCTTCCTGAGTAAACAATGTTTTATTAATTGGATCGTTTGGATGTGGTTTGTAAGTGACAGTTTCATAAACTTTTAAGATATTTGAATAAGTCAAATTGCAACTTCTCATAATCAAACTTTTTTCAACCAAATCTACAGTCGAGACTTCCCTTACGTAACTTATATTTGAACCACCTACTATCATCATTATCCACTGTGGAACATTTTGTTTGCACGTGATTAATCTTTCAGTGATTAACATATTACCATTATTCTTTAATTCTCTTTTCAAAACATCAACTGCAATTACATGTGTGGAGACTTCATTTGGATATTTTTTCCAGTTAGCTGCAGTAACGTGAGACCACGAGTAATCGAAATCACATTTATTCTGGAAAAGTTTCATATTTACTGGTATATATATCTAATTGTTATTTTGAATAAAAGAATGAACGGTGTTATTATTATTATTATTAGTTATTACCTGTAATTATTATTAATTTATGTTTTTTATGATAAAATATTAATAACTGACGATTGTATCTTCTTTATATATATTTATAATCAATATGCAAATGTAAATTGTAGTTGACACAATCGGTAGCTCTTAGTAGTTTTAGCATATGAGTTTTAAGGGCTCAGTAAAATTTCATATTTTGTACATTATATAAAAATAATATTTGGAAAAAAAAAACATCAGAAATTATGAACGAATTGAGAAATTAGTAACAGAGAGAGAAATGTATTAGAAAAAAAGAAATCAAGACACATAACAACACAGAGGGAATACCACTGCAAAGAAATCTATGGAACTCACTCACTCACTCTTTCTCTCTAGTTTTTCTCTGCCGAGGAAAATAAGGTAGAAATGTGTTCCTTTTCAAAAACGGACAAATCAGAAAGAAGTATCTGAATTTGCCGAAAGAAAATAAAAATCATATTCTGAAACAACTGCAGAGACAACAATAACAAAAACCAAATAGCACAAACTACACACAAAGTGATTTCCCTCCGGGAAAAACACAACGGATTAAGATGGATGTCGGACGGGAGAGTTCCACGAAGGACCCCACATGCACACTCTCTGCCTACAGAGACAAAGCTTCTGCTCCTCAGTGAATCTCTCTCTCTCTCTCTCTCTCTCTCTCTCTCAGTATTCTCTGTGGGCTCTGTCTGGGTTTGGTAGAACTGTTCAGATCAGAGAAAAACACACACGTATAAACACGTATAGTTGGGCGGTTATGACAACACGCATTATCCCGTGACCTTTGACATTTTATTTTATTCTCTACTTCTGTGGTCATCCATCATATTAATCAAATCAATCATTTTTTGTAGTTTAGTGTGGGGTGGGGTGGGTTGGGGGGAATGGCGGCTATTTGATTTTAATTATATACACCGTGATTTAATAAAAAAAAAAAATGCATTGTTTATTACATATTTAGTAAATTAGTTTCTATATATATATATATATATATATATTTGTTTTAAGTTTGGTTGTTGTTATCATCACAGTTATATTCTGTGATGTCTTTCGGTATTGTAATATTTCAAATTAGTAAACTCTTCATCTTGACTATCACCTTGTGGATAAATCGATTTGAAAACATCAACAGAATTATACAATTGTTTTTCATTCATTACTTTTGCTCGAGGTGTCACTAATGATATGCCTCTATTTTGTAAAAATAATGATAATATGTTTTTAATTATACTACCTTTATCAAATATATTATGTTCATTTTTACTAATTTTCATAAATATTGGATTTTTATTTTTATGTTCTGGACGACGTTGTTCATAAATATATTTTAAAAATTCTCTTGTTGTTTGATTACTACTTGTTAATACTATATGATACGAAAATAATATTATTGGATATATTATCGTAATACAACCGTATACCGTTAATAATATTGTCACTGGAATATCGCTTGTCTTATTATGTTTATTATAATTCTTCTTAATATGGATGCATGTATTAATTAATAAAAAAATAATTGTTAAAATTGAACTTATTAAAAAAATAATAAAATATCGATAGTTTCTTTTACCAACACAATTGTTTAACCACAAACAATGGTGATCCAATGATAATACACAACAATCGCAACTTGAACAATGACTTGCCCTTGGGGGCTTCCAAATTTTACACGTTCTACAATATGATATTTCAACATGTTCTTTTTCATTTGCAATTGGTAATTTAATTATATTGTGATACTCCTGTGGCATTTGAAAATTATTGGAAAGTCTAGGGATATGAATATTTTTAGGTAATATCCCAGGGTCACTAGTTAAAGCTCTCATGAAAAAACTAAATGACATCGACCAAAAATAATAAAAGAAGAATACAAATCCTTTATATCCATAATCTGTTTTCCAAAGTTTATTAGCTTCAAATATTGAAAATAAAACCATAGGTGAAATTAATATTAATAATACAATACACGGATACAATAATTTAATCTTATCATTGGAATTGTATAGAATTTTAACTCTACCACCGAAAAAATATTTATAGTTTGTAATTCTTGGTAAGTAATTATACGCTTTCCCATTAACGATATCCGAATCACCATCGAATACAATTAACCAATAATAAAAACGCTTGTACCATGGTAACTCTTGTTGATGGTTCAATTCTTTCATATCTACAATTAAGTCATGAATTTGCTCATATTTGGTTGAAGCAATATTAGATCCATTTAAAGTTAATAAATTCGATTCTTGTCCATTTCTCATTTCAAATTAAATCATCATTAGAATTTGTAAAGAAAGCATCACTTGGACTCTAACGTGTCACAAAAAAGCTTATTCAAAAATATAAATATTGAATTAAACTTTGACAAACAATTAATATTAGTTTCATTAACTACTATCAATCACAAAATTTATGAACAGAAATCAAATTCATAAATCATAGTTTTAATTAATCATTAATATCACCAAACTCTCATAATTAAATATATTATTATTATTAATATATATATGTTTGTAAAATGTATTATGCATCACATTATTCATTTCGTTTTTTGGCAACAAGAAAATTTCAATACTTGAAAAAAAAAAAATAAAGAAAGAAAATAAATGTTGCCTCATCTTTAAATTTCAATATGCGTAATATGTTAAGCTTTAATAGAAAACTTTTTAATTTTTTTTCCTGTTCTTATATAATGTACAATATTGGAAAAAGTTTCACATAAGTTTAAATATGTAATGATTGCAAAAATTATATCTTTATGCATTCAAGTATTTCAATATTTATTAATTATCTTACACATTTAGTTTCGTATTTAGTCTATTATTATTATTATTATTATTTTTCTGTCATTGTTTAATACTAGGAATATTAAGACAAGAGTAAACAATTTCAAAGATTTGTTAACAAATTGCGAAACTAAGTTCATTAATCTTTTTTTGATTGGAAATTATTTCATCGATGTCTGCTGCAACTGAAACGGTACTGGAGGCCGATACTAAAACATATTGTGCTGGTTTACAATGTGGTAAAGAAACTACTTCACAATTGAAGTGTCCAGTGTGTTTGAAGGCTGGTATCGTGTCTATCTTCTGTAATGAAACATGTTATAGAAATAACTTTAAAGCTCATAAAAGTTTACATTTCAAAGAAGACGACGATGGTAATTTAGAAATGGATGCTTCATATGATCCTTTTACTAAATTCAAGTATACTGGTAATGTAAGAGCTAATTATCCATTAACGCCAAAAAGATATGTACCAGAAGATATTGTTAAACCAGATTGGGCTAACAATGGTTTACCATTAGCCGAACAAAGAAATGATAAACTGAATAAGATTCCAGTTTATAACAAAGATCAAATCAAAAAGATTAGAAAGGGTGCCATATTAGGTAGAGAAATTTTAGATATTGCAGGTGCTGCCGTTAGACCTGGTATCACTACCGATGAAATTGATGAGATTGTACACAATGAAACAATCAAGCGTGGTGCTTACCCATCACCTTTAAATTATTATAACTTCCCTAAATCTGTATGTACATCTGTCAATGAAGTTATTTGTCATGGTATCCCAGATAAGACTGTCTTGAAAGAAGGTGATATTGTTAACATCGATGTTTCTTTGTTCTATAATGGTTTCCATGCTGATTTAAATGAAACATATTATGTAGGTGATAACATTTCAAAAGAAGCCATAAATACAGTTGAAACCACAAGAGAATGTCTAAAACATGCCATTAAACTGTGCAAACCAGGTGCTACTTTCCAAGAATTGGGTGATGAAATTGAAAAACATGCAACTCTAAACAAATGTTCAGTTGTAAAAACATACTGTGGACATGGTGTCGGTGAATACTTCCATTCATTGCCAAACATTCCTCATTACGCCAAAAATAGAACCGCTGGTGTTATGAAACCAGGTATGGTCTTCACAATTGAACCAATGATTAATGAAGGTACATGGAGAGATGTCACATGGCCTGATGACTGGACTTCTACCACACAAGACGGTAAATTAAGTGCTCAGTTTGAACATATGTTATTAATAACAGAAAACGGTGTCGAAATATTATCAGCCAGAAATAAAAAGTCACCAGGTGGACCAAGAGAAAGAACTAAATAAAGATTATAAATTTCATTGAAAAAGTAAAGAATAGACAAAGTTATATAATGATAACTTTCCAATTAATATTATTTCATTTAAAATCTTATTTTACATCTCGAAGTTATATATATATATATATATATGTATATGAATATATAATTAGATATAGAAAGAAATATACTCATATATTGTATTCCCATAACAATTAGCACCTGCCAAAGTTAAATAGAACAAATAGTTTAAATGTGTATCTGTTGTGAACTAACATGTAACTTATAAGTTCCACTTAACCAAATTCTTTTTCCTCTTGTCAGCATCTTATACATCTGACTTCATATCATTGGAAACGGTGAACCATCGCCACCGCTTGAAGTGTTGATGCTTTTTTGATTTTTTTTTTTTTTGAAAAATTCAAAGTTCATCTCAAAACTTTTACAGCTATTACAATGATTTGAAAGTTCGAAATAATCAAAAATTCAATGATAAATCGGTGTGTTTTGAGAACAACCATTCCCATATATCAATTCATTTAGAATAACCAAAATTATTTTCAACTATTCTTGTACAATAGACTGTTATTTTACTTTGCTTCTTCGTCATTGCAAAACAATTTAAAATTACGAGTTGTGTTACTAATTATTTAAATAATTGGGTTGTTAAATAACAATTAAAGTTATCTAATTAAAGCGAGCCAGGAATATTCAATAGATACGTTCTAATCCTAAAGAAAGTCTTACCTATTTGATATTACAATGTCTTTGCAATTATTGAATCCAAAAGCTGAATCTTTAAGAAGAGATGCCGCACTAAAAGTTAATGTTACTTCTGCCGAAGGTCTTCAATCTGTTTTGGAAACGAACTTGGGACCAAAAGGTACCTTGAAAATGTTAGTCGATGGTGCAGGTAATATTAAATTAACTAAAGACGGTAAAGTTTTATTAACAGAAATGCAAATTCAGTCACCTACTGCAGTAATGATTGCTAGAGCTGCTGCTGCCCAAGATGAAATCACTGGTGATGGTACCACTACTGTTGTGTGTTTGGTGGGTGAATTATTGAAACAGGCTTATAGATTCGTCCAAGAAGGTGTTCATCCAAGAGTAATCACCGATGGTTTTGAAATTGCTCGTGCTGAAACGCTAAAATTTTTAGATGATTATAAGGTTTCCAAGATCAATGAAGAAACTCAAGATATCGATCGAGAATTTTTATTACAAGTTGCTAGATCTTCTTTGGCAACAAAAGTAAATCCAGAACTAACAAAAGTCCTTTCACCAATAGTTACAGATGCAGTATTAAACGTCCAAGATAAAGACAGTAAAAATTTAGATTTATACATGGTTGAAATAATGCAAATGCAACATTTATCCCCCAAAGATACTTTATTCGTAAAAGGTTTAGTTTTAGACCACGGTGGAAGACATCCAGATATGCCTCAAAGAATTGAAAATGCTTATGTTTTAATTTTAAATGTCTCATTAGAATATGAAAAAACCGAAGTGAACTCTAGCTTCTTCTACAGCACACCAGAACAGAGAGATTCCTTAGCATCCAGTGAAAGAAAATTTGTTGATGAAAAATTGAAAAAAATTATTGACCTAAAGAATGAAGTTTGTGGTTTGGACTCTGATAAAGGTTTTGTAATTATTAATCAAAAAGGTATTGATCCTATGTCTCTGGATGTTCTAGCTAAACACAACATTTTGGCATTAAGAAGAGCCAAAAGGCGTAACATGGAAAGACTTCAATTAGTTACTGGGGGTGAAGCTCAGAATTCAGTCGATGATTTATCTCCTTCTATTTTAGGTTATTCTGGTTTAGTTTATCAAGAAACTATCGGTGAAGAAAAGTTTACTTATGTTACAGCTAATAAGGATCCAAAATCGTGTACTATCTTAATCAAGGGTTCTACTAATTATCAATTAGCTCAAACTAAGGATGCCGTAAGAGATGGTTTAAGAGCCGTAGCAAATGTATTAAAGGACAAGACTGTAGTCCCAGGTGCTGGTGCATTTTTTATTGCAGCATCTCAACATTTAAAAAGGCTAAATATGAATAAACTTGGTGCCAAAGGTAAAACTAAGACTGGTGTAGAAGCTTTTGCTGAAGCATTATTGATAATCCCAAAGACCTTAATTAAAAATTCAGGTTTTGATGCTTTGGATGTAATTGCATTATGTGAAGATGAATTGAATAGTGCGGAAGAAGATGAGCAACGTAGGTATGTTGGTGTTGACTTAAAATTGGGTGACTCATGTGATCCAACGATCGAAGGCATCTGGGATTCTTATAGAGTTATTAGAAATGCCATTAGTGGTGCTAATGGTATTGCTAGTAACTTATTATTATGTGATGAATTATTGAGAGCAGGTAGATCCACTTTAAAGGAAGGACCTAATTAATTATAAGTAAATCTATTATAAAACAGAATATAAAATAGTATAGTATTATATATAGTATCAAATAATATCATGTATAGTATAACTATGATTGATTAAACTATATACTGAATTTCAAAAGTAGAGCATTGGAAACTACTAAAATTAATGCAAATTTATAACATACGCTATAAAGTAAATAGTAAATATATTATCGACTGATCCATACCCTTGTTAAACACATAGTGAAATTGGAGGTGGAATATCTGGAACATTTCCCAAAGTGAAATTGGCTGCAGTAAATTGCTCTACAGTTTCCGGCAGTAGATCATCACTAGCCTTCAGATCATTCTCTGAAGGTGGTCCCTGATAGTTACTATTCGTATTGTTGCCATTGAAATTTGTTATATTTTTCGTTGGTAAACCAAAAGCGGAGTTTGCATCGTATTGGCCATTAGAATTGAACATCGAATTATTGTTATTCTGAGGGGTTTGGGCAGCAAAAGCAGATGTACTTGAAGTTGCATTAAATGCAGTTGTCTGGACATTTTTTGCGTTATTTCCAAATACGTTACCAAAAGGTTTATTCGTAATTGTACTTGGACCTGTAACCGTATTACTAATTTGATTATTGGCTGGTGAATTTCCATTGAAACTGGTTGCTTCGTTGTTTGTACTTAGAGAACCTTGAGTACCATTATTTATTGATGTACCAAATGCTGAGTTTGATGGTGGTTGTATGGAAGAAAATGGTGAATTATTTCCTTGCAAAGAAGAATTAAAACCTGTTGATCCAAATTTTGAAGCCCCAAAGGCGCTTGATGTATTGTTGATCGTTTTATTTGAATCAAATGCCGGAGCGCCAAATGCTGAACCACTAGATGCAGGTAAACCAAATGCGCTCGTTCCGCTACCATTGTTGTTTTGTGAGAATGGTAAGGTTGTGCTATTTGGTACAGCTCCAAATGCTGAAGAATTTGAACCTGCACTGTTGGTTGTTCCATTAGAATTATTTGCATTGCTAAAATTGGTGCTCCCAAAAGCATCACTGTGTTTAGTATTAGTGTTGCCAAAAGAAGGATTTCCAAATGCACTGGTTGTCGTATTCGAATTATTTGCAAATGCAGGAGTACCAAAAACAGAATTAGAAGAGTTCTGGAATGTATTAGAAGTATTTGCGGAAGTAAAGGGGTTCGATCCAAAAGCAGATGTAGGAGCAGCAAAACTATTTTGTGTTTTCTGGATTGATTGAATCCCATTTCCCAGAAATCCAAATTGTTGATTTCCAAATACACTGGTTGTTGAATTGTTATTATTGCTATTATTATTGTTATTATTTAAAGTCCCAAATGTTGACAAATTGTTGGTAAACTGTGGGGCTCCAAATGCAGAATTTGCCATATTATTAGAACTACTATTGAAACCAAATGTACTGCTATTCGTATTTGCTCCGAATCCACCAGTATTCAAGTAGGATTTTCCAGTAAGATCTAAAGGGAAATTTATGAATGCTGACGAAAAAGATGATTCACCGGTTTCACTTAGTTCTTTTGTTGCTTTTGAAACATACCGTGCTGCCCAGTCAGGATGTGCTGACACATGAGAAATAGCTTTTTGGATATCTTTTTCTCTTGAATTCATTTCAAGTTCATAGTTATTAATTGTATTATTCTTTTGTGCTTGATAAAACTGAAAACGCGATTCTTCTGCTGAATAGTCTCTTCCACTAATAATATTCACCATACAGGGAAACTCATAACTGAATGCAGATGTCAAAGGTTTAAATTGAAATAATTTTGATTCCTGCATGTCTGACATGATCTCTTTTTGAATACGAGGTAACTCTGAATCTCTTATGAAGTCTGACAATTTCTCAGAATCTGATTTCGATGCAGACAACTGTGAACTATTTGAGCCAGCATTATATCTTGAATTATTGTTAGAATTATAATTATAATTTGATTTTGAATTATTCTGATAAACATGAGCAAATCTGCATGAAGAACCTTTATTACATGTACCATTTTGAAAATATTTACACGGTGTTGTATTATTTCGTCCTTTATTGTAATTCGACATTATATCTTAGTGGAAGGAGTAAGTGAATAGGTTTGATTATGGTAGATGGAGATATAAGGTTTTATATTTGTATTTTCTGTTTTATATTTGTATTTTCTGTTTTATAGAGGAGATTATCTCTTTCTATTTTCATATAATCAATCTTCCTTTAATATGTTGCCAATTTATCTATGATATTTAATTTAGCCTTGTGATTTTATAGTTTCTAAATTTTTATATTGGAAAGCGATGCTCTTTTGAATTATCCAAGAAAGAAAATTAGATCAAGAAATGTATTTAATCTCACATATTCAACAACCTCGCAATAAATTCAATATATATACTGTGACTGATAAACACCAAATTGTATGTATCGTCAATTAATAAATTGAGTCCCACTAATACAATTAGTTTTTATGAATTTATCAATTTGATGCAACTGTTGAGATTGAGATTTTAATATTCCTACCAGTTGTGGACTAAGGACTCGATTATAAACAAGTGCAATGATATGTATTGAATGTTTGAATTATGTACCCTCATTATTTACAACGTATGCCAATGGTCATATTCAGTTAACAACATGCTCCACTTGTAATAAAACTGCAGACGAATATGTTGAGATCGATAATGTCATTCTATTCATTGATATCATATTATTAAAACCCGGTGCCTTTCGTCATATTATTTATAACTCTTTTGAGAGTAGAGTATCAAAATTACCAGATTGGAAACCTTTAAAAGGCACATTAATTAAAAAATTGTCAATTTCTCGTAGCAATGTTATCAATTGGACTTTGAAGTATGATCAAATGATAAGATATTGGGTTTTAGTGACTACTTTCGAGGTTTATTTAAGATGGTCATCTGAAGATTATAAGCTTAGATTATATTCTAAGAATTCTGTATTTAATGATACTATATCAACAAAATCAATAATGTCCAATATTTTCAAAGCAGATTTTTTACATCAGTATATTTATTTTATTATTTACTGCATGATTGACATGGTTATTCTATATATTTGCACAGTTTTGATTATTACCAAATATTTTAAATGGGGTAAAAATAATAAATATTCTATTTCTATCATAACCTACACCTTACTGATATCATATGGTGCAAAAATTTTACCTACATTAATGTTGATTTGGCCTTATGATACTATTTCGTCTATGGGAATAATTAAATGGGTTGCTAATTTATATCTTATTGAGTCATTAAAAATTGTAACGAGCATGTCATATGCTTCTCTCATATCCACATTTTTGATAACATCTACATTCAGAATAATAATTCCAAAATTTATACTCACATGTATTCTCGCAAACTCTATGAAAGACATATCTATCATTTATAAAGCTGAACTAATGCTTATTATCGAAAAATATATCCGTTCAAAAGATTTCTTTTGAAGAGTAAATTAAGAACTAATTGATAGCTCATTACACTATAATTCTGGCTGTCGTTTATCATCACATCCAATTATAAATTGCATGCATAAAATAGTTTATATTTGAATATAATTAAATTTATTTTAAGCCCTCCAATATTGGGCCAGATTATGTAAATGGTCTATAACTAAAGGAAGAATAGCATTTACACTATCATTTATTAATGTCTGAAAATGAATTGTTGCCTCCTCTTCGGTCATATCTAAATTAAATCTTTCTTTAACTCTTTGAATGGCGCCATCAGGATCTATTCTTATATCAGGTATATTTGAAGTTTTCATAAGTTCAAATAAATTTAGGATCAAACCTGCATTTCTTCTTAAAATGGAGTACGCAACAAAACAATAGCTCCTGAATTTATCATAATTAGCTGATTCTACCCCCCCAAATGCTTCGATAATCTGAGGTGGTAATTTCATTAATGGCGGAAATGGTTTAGGGTCCTGTCCTAGGATGTAACCAAAGTCAGCATGGAAAAAATGGCCATCTGGTGTAATCAATAAATTATCTAGATGCCTGTCTCCTACTCCTAATATATATGTGATAACACAGTACCCCGCGCATGATTTAACAAATGTATCCATTACACTTTGACTTACCCCAGATATTTCATTTGAATCTAAATGATGAATTTTAAAATAAGGTAATATACCATTATATTTATTTAAAATAGCAGCCATGGTTTCATTTGGTATAAATTCTATTGCACCTTCATGTGAATTTGTAGCGAGTATCTTATAAGTCAATAATTTTAAATCAACATTTTCATTTTTTAAAAGTTCATTCATTAAACTAATAACTTGTACTATTAATTGATCTTGCCTTAAGTCATCACCAACTTTATACATCATGGAATAACTTTCCTGGTTTGTTCCCTTTAAATCAATTTTTAATGGTGATAGCGAACTTTTAAATACTCTGGATCTCTCAGGGTCTACATCAATTACTGTTATTTCGGGCTCAAGTGGAAGACTAACCGGATGATGTTTCAAAAAATGTCTCAATTTAGATGTTAATAGATGGTGAAGTAATTCATTTTTTTTCATTGAGTCCTTTAATTTCTTTACTTGAAAACAATAACTTTTTAAGTTCTCAACAAATTCTAACTGTGTCCTCGTAATATTTCTTCTTTCGTCCGATAATCTGTTATAATATGATTCAATTATATTATTTAATGAAGGATTATCGGACAATTCAGATTTCAAATACCAATAAAAGTAATTGCCTAACCTTTTGTTATTTAAAGCCCTTCGAATCAAAAATTCTGCTAAAGGAGAGATAACGATTTCTGATCCGTCTGAGAATGAATTATCTTTAAGACTCTTAGTTTTATCCAGTAAGTTGTTCTCCTTTCCTTTTTGTCTCAAAATTGATGAATTTTCTTTAAATGAAATTACATTAACAATCGAATACTCTGCATTACTCTCGTCAGTTAATGTTGTTAAACTTTCAAAACAAACAGCTTGAACAAGTTGAAGCAGGTATAATTCCAATTCCTTATCAGTTGCCTTTTTTAATCTATTTACAGCATAAGCTCTTATCGAAATATTTTTATATTCAGATCCAAGTAATTCAATAGCATCATCTATTCCTATTTCCGCCCAAGAATCCATTAACTCTAATATCTCAGTAGATTCAGCTTCTTCATTCATATTTGTACTTTTTATTAATTTGGTCAAAGCCTTTCTATTATTTATAAGAAAATATCTATATTTCCATATCGATCCTTTCTCGTGTGATGTTAATTGAGTTCCTGGTGGATAATTAATAATCTTATTTAAATAATCCCTTTTCTTTGCATCTGGTTTTAAATTTTTGTCAATGCTTGTGGATTTCGTAGTTCTTTCTAATCTTCTGTATTTTTCTTCAATTGGATCGTTATTATATTGGTCTGGATCATAGAATTTTAATGTTGATCCAAACTGATTATCTGAAGTAATTGACCTTCTCGATTGATGGCTTAACCTGTTATCTATAGTTGTTTCATTGTCATATATACTTTTATTGTTATTACTGACATGATTATTAGTTTTAGGACCAGATGTTGTTATTCCATCTACCTTATTGTTGTTATTAAATGACTTTAAATTTATTTCATTGTTATTAATGTTATTCAAGGTAAATGAATTATTTAATTCAAAGTTATTAAATCCCGAAATATTATGTTGTAATTTTAAATTCAATTTATCGGTATACACAATAGGTAGTTCGAACATAGGATAAGCAATATTTAAAATAAACGTATCTTTCTGTATATTTTTAAAATTCTTATGCAATTGCTTTTCAATAAGTGGTAAAGTAAGCTTGTCGAGCCATTCCACTTCATTTATTTCTCCCTTACAGTATTTATTTAAATTATTCAGATTGTCATTATCAGTTATTATTTTGTAATTATCTTTGGAATTAGAATCGAATTGAATTGCTTCTAGTCCCCTTTTCAAGGTATTATTAGTTTTATCAAATATGAAAGTTTCGATTTTATAAAATGGTATTTTTTTATACCCATTAAATTCCCATAATACAATTCTCAGTTTTGAGTTCAAATTTAACTGACTGATTAAAATAGGTAGCTCCATTGTGTATTTCCAATTTCTCTGTTTGTTAAATTGAATATAAGGTGTGCACTCTGGTAACGTAATTATTTGTTGAGTATCGTCATTGTATATCTGGACTGACACAATAAATTCACTTAGCAAATTAACATTAGATTGCACAGTGCATAACTCAGGATTGATGATCTTCTCAGAAGGTTTTAATAGAGTCTTAATCCCATATAAAGAGTTAATTGAAATTTTAAATAAAATATCCAAATCTTGTGAAACATAGAAAGTTACATCATTAATATATTTACTCTCATTATTCGAATCATTGTTTGAAATCCATGCATTTTTATTATTGCTCTTACTTGTATTTTGGAATTGATTTATTCCGTTATCCAAGTTCCGTGGTTTATTTTGTTCTTTGTAATTAAATTCTTCCTCAGTGTCAAGCATTTTGTATAAATATATGCTTCCTGTAAATTATAAAATTCAGATATTCTTGAATTCGTATTGAGCTGCTATGCGAATTGTTTGGTATTTTCATACATTTATAGCACTCAGATTTCCTTGAAATCTAAACAAAAAAAAAACTTAAATGAACACAGCCTTTAATAAATATAGACTCAAGTTATCTGAATCACAATTTATCTTTGATTGATATATTTTCTACAAATAAAATTCAATTATTACAACTTTAGTAACCTTTTTTTCTTATTGTCATCGTCCTTATATTTTCTGTTATAGCCCAATCTATAATTTCCATCCCGGCTGTCTTCAAAAAAATAAAATAAATTAAAATAAAATAAAATAAATTAAAATAAAATAAATTAAAACAATACTTAACCTTTTAGAAGATTAAAATTTAAATGTAGTTCGTGATGATAAGAATGATGATCTACCTTAATATTTTAATTGAACAATATTAAAAGATTTTGTTCGGCAAGCCAAATTAGATTTACTATAATAAGCTGGACATTTAATCTTTTGGTTTTCTTTATTAATAACGAAGAAAAAGAATAATCACTACAAATTGTTCAATTTTTGAGAAAAAAATCATTCGTTTCAATAAAATATTACCATCCTTAATAGTTTCACAATTCATAAATAAATAAATCGTACAATAAGTTATTGAATATATTAAAAATAAATAGATAGCATGTCTTTACCACAGTTTGGTGTGAATGTTGAGCATATATTAAGTTCAGAGACATTGAATGAAATTGCAGCCTTTATAAAGAGTTTTAAAACAGAGGAGAGAAAAAATGATGACACTTTAAAAATTGATAATTATAAAAAGATACTGGATGAAAGTCTATCAAATCTAATAAATGATAATAAAGATGTTGATGCCAAATGTAATGATGCAAATTCTCTTAAAAACAGTATCGAAGATCCAGATTTGCAATTTTATCAAGGTTTAAAGAATTTGTATCAAGATTATATTGATGAATTATCCAATATTAGGAAAGAATTAGGTATAATTGAATATATTAAGAATAATTTATCCAGTGATGAAACGATTGAAAGGAAAGAATATTTGGAAAATATAAGTAATAAAACTATTAGTTTACTGAAGAATGAAAAATATAAATCAGAGATGATTGATTATTTAAAAAAGCTTTTTGAATTAGATGCATTGAATATTGATAATTTACGAGTATTATTGAATTTTTTACTGTTTAACGAATATAAAAGCGTAGATCTGAAGAATTTCGGAATACCCGATGAATTAAGAAGTGAATTTGATATCAATTTGGATGATAATTCTTCAAAGAAAGAAGATGCAGAAAATACAAAAAAGATTTCATTCTCAAAATATTTAAAGAAAGCTGAAAATGAAAATGATATCGAATCTGGGAATAAAAAAAGATTGCTTGAGGATTCTGAGATCAATGATGATGGAACCGAACTTGGGCAGAGTGATGTTAAAAGAGCAAAATTAGGAAACGATACGTTGAAGCCTTCTATACTTAAATATAAAACACAAGACTCGCCTCGTAAGAAATCATCAGGAAGCGGTTTATCCAACAATTCAGCTAACAGAAGTATACGTTTCGCTGATGAATCACAATTAGTCACAGTTTTTGGTGATGACTTACCAACTGCCGGTGTAAAGCTATCTCCCCAAGAACTAAAAAAAATATTAAAGCCATTTAATGAAAATGAACCAAGAGAAATATTTGCATTAGAAGGTAAAAAACCATTTACAAAAGCTAAAGAACTGATTATAAAGTTGAGCAATAACAAAGAAGATGTATGTGATATATCCGTTCTAAAGAATGGTCCAGTACAATTTGAAATTATGCATCCTCTTAAATATACGATAAATTTTAAGAACTTCTCTCCAGATCTCGGAAATAAACAACCAAGAGAACCTGTGATATTGAATACAACAAAATCAGAAAATAATACAACTATAATTGCAAAAGCGTTCGGTAAAAACAACTTATTGCTAAGATCTGATAGAGGTGGATTACCATATAGACTTGTGCCAAAATTCAAACAAAATGATTATCCACCAAGACCCTTGCATTGATATATCTATTTATATACTGCTATATATTTTAGAACCGGTATGTTATATGTTATAGCAAAATAACGAGTTATAAATAAATTTAATATTCGGTACATTAAAATATTTACCATGCGCAAGAGTCTTAGAGTATGTAGCTCTCATTAATCTTATTTTATAACTTTTAAAAAATCACCCAAGTACAATCTGATTAAATTACAAATTTTTCATATGTGTCTCTAATATTGTGTTGTAATCTGATAAAATTATTTTAAGATTTGATATTATCCAGTAGTCATTATTAAAATTGTCAGACACTTTGTTTAATCCATCCAGCTTTTGATTATTTAGTGATAATTCTTTTTTTATAATGTTGATTAAAACTGGGTTTATCTGTGGCATGAAATAATCCTCAGTAATATAGCCTAATATGAATTTCTTTACCTTTTCAAGATTTTTTGAAGTGTAAAGACTTAATGCAATAATGATCCTATAACTAATCTCATTTGAACTAATTGTATAATCTCCCCAGTAAGAATTATCTTCAAGAAACTGCTTGAATTCTAAATTCTCCTCGAACAAAGAACATATTGAATCGCTCACGTCAATATAATCCCAACTGTTCTGATTCAGTACAAACCCGTATTCATTTAATAGAAAATCATTAGAGTGGGCACCATAGTTAAGAAATATTTCTTGATTTTTGTTATTATACTTATAATCTCCACATATCATTGAAAACTGCCCCACACCATATCCCTGCACTTTTATATTTGCAACCGTTGGATAGCAAGAATTCTCCACCACATCGACATGATTCAAGAAATCTACGTAAGGTACTAAAGTAAAATTACTAGCAATGTCATCATCTCTATTTGGTATTGGACAATACAGGCATCTAGAGTTTATAATGAAATAAATATGCAAATAATCTTCAAAAATAGAATCCATACTGATGCCTTTGCTTTCCGTCGAGCTATCTAACCATTGAACGAAAATGGGTTTAATGATTTCCCAGTCATCTGTTATAAGAGCAGAAATTCTGTTCTTATGATAAAGTGATGCTTTTGATAAAAATGGTATTAAACTTTTAAATTTAGAAACTTTGGAAAGGTTCCATATGGTAGGTATTGATCGTAGTTCATGTTTTGATGGCCATATATTAAAAAAAGGCTCCCAGAATGATTTTACTTTATCCTGTGTCCAAATTGGTAATAAAATCCATTCTGCAATTAAGTACAAACATATTAATTGGAAAGAAGACAGTTCATCAATATATTTAGAACATAGTATAGAATATTTAGTTAACCTAATATCATCTTGTGGTTGAATTAGAAGTTGTGAGTATAAATTATCGTATATATCATTGATTGGTTTTTCTGAGCATTTGACTGATGGTATTTTTAAATCCTTATTAAAGTAATATAGGTGGGACACTACTGTATTGTAATTTATTTGATGTGAACTTGGAATAGATATTATGGTATCGTCTTTTTTTAAAGTACCTTTCTCCAATACTACCCCCCTACCTGACTCGGGTGTATCTTTTATCGCTATGTTTGGTGATATATAAAATCTTTCTTCATTCCTCAACCAATTCAGCAAATTGTCAATGTTTGCCTCCATATTATTTTCAGTTATCGAGCCTTATCTTACAGCCTCTGTTTATCTTTCAATGAAGCTAACAACAGATTTAAAGCAAACTTGTATATTTAGAACCTAGAATAAAATTGTATTATAAATATTGCTCACTTGAGCATTTCAAAGACGAGTTAATTTTAATGGAAAAATATCTTTGTAGTGTTTCTTCTCGTTGAATCTTTCAACTCATCGAACCGGAACTCATTTTTTATGCTCATCGCTTGTGAAATTTCAATTGAAAAAAAATCCAATTGATCATATATATATATATATTTATATATGCTTAAACAGGTACGAAATCTTGAATTGAATCTTAGGTGATCGATGTTTATATGATGTATCTGATTTTGAAGTCAGGGAATTCGAAAAGAAAAATTAACAAGTTGATTTCTATATATTTGAACTTGTTAAATTAATTTTAATTAATTTATAAACGTTATAAGTTAACTGAATCCAAATTGATCTGTTCTATTTGAGCTAACAATCAGTACTCAATTTTTCTTGTACAGTCCATGTTTGGACTTTTGACCTACAAATTTTTTAATTAGAATTAACCATAATGATGCTAGTCAGCTTGAAAATTGTTAAGAATTCACAAAGGAGCTGTTTATTTAGTTATTTTATTCGTGGTATAAGTTCATCAATAAAACCTAGTTCTTTCCCAATCGATGACTGTTCTAAAGTATTGAAACATTTACATTTTACTAAAATAATGGATTTTGAAAAAGGATCTGATATCCAAGAGAAGTTTGTCTCAGCACAATTGGATATGAGGAAACTGGAATCGAAGATTACAAGAAAAATAAGAGATGTTGAAGAGGAACATAAAGGTGCACCTTTAAACTTCTATGAGAAAGCTTTATTAGATAATATTCTTACTATGAAACCTAACCCAACTATTCTAACATTTGAGTTTTGGCCAGTATATTCAGGGGGCAAAAGAATTAAAAAGACTATAACAAATGATCAAATTGAAAGCTATGAAAAGTTTATACCCTTAATACAAAATAATAATCCCCCACCAAAATTTGTACAAACTGAAAGAGGTGGACAAGTGACTTTTCATGGACCAGGTCAACTCGTTGCTTATATAATATTAGATTTGAAGACATTTAATAAGTACGGTGTAAGAGATCATGTATCAACTATTCAAAAAACGGTTTCGAAATTACTTTCTGAAAGCAATCAAAAAAACGGTGAAAATCTAGATATAACAACTAAAACCACTTGTGATACTGGTATATGGACACTTGATAATCAGAAGCTAGCAAGTATAGGAATAAACGTTAGAAGATCCATAACTTCACATGGTGTTTGTATCAATGTTAACCCAGATCTATCATACCTAAATAATTTTGTGATGTGTGGTTTGACTGATAAAAAAGCTACTTCGATATATAATGAAAAACCAAACTCAGATATATCTTTAGAGGATATTTCTGTGAACTTTGTTAATACATTTGCTAAATTTATGGGTATTGAAACAGTTGAAAGACTTAAGTTGGAAGATATAGAGTTAGATTAATTAAAATGCTAGTTGTTTTAATACTCTTGTAAATATTAATTATAGAAATATTTAAAACAAATTAAAATATGTTACATATTGATTATTTTAAAATATATTATTCGATGCTGCTTTAACTTATTTTACTTTACTTAAAGTGATATGCAATTTGGATTTGTCTTCTATATTTGATATGTATTAGGTGATAAGTGCAGTGTATATGCGACAAATATTACAAACAAACTACCCAGCACTAAAATTACACCGCCTTTCCAATATGATGTCTCATATTTCATATCAGGTACATTAGAAAGCTTCCTTTTAATTTTTTTATAAACATTTTTGGTATTATTTCCCAATTTTGTATCCTTTTCCTGATACTCTGATGAGAAAGTGTCAATTAACATTGAGTTATCATTAAATGAGTCTTTTAATGTTTCCAGTTCATTTATTAAAGATTGTAGTTCTATTGACTGTTGTTTCTCTTCTAAGAGACACAGTTCTTCCAAATTTTCTTTTTTCTGTTTCAATGACACAACTTGTGAATAAGTTTTATCTAAAACTTTTTCATGTTTTTCGTATAATTTATGCTCAAGGTTCTTTTGTAACAAATCAATTTGATCTTCGTTTCTTTGAATAAATACTTCGTCTATTTTGTTAATATTGGTAGAATAATTGACCAGAAAATTATCTATAGATTTAAGTTTTCGATTTTCGATTTTCTCTAATGCTATTTCAGTTGAAAGTGTCTTAATAATATTTATGAGATTATTACTTGTTCCAATGGAATTATCAATAAATATTTCACTTAGTACAGCTGTTTCCTTTCCTAATATTTCATTGTCTAAATCTATATTATTCACATCACCAAACATCGCAGCTTCAAATGCAGCCCATTTTGATGAGACATTAGAACTCGATAAGTAAGTTTTGTTTAATTTTTTGTCATCTAACTTCCGTTCTTCCAAGTTCGCTATTTGCGTATTTGTATTCAGAGTGATATCGCTATCATTTAATGAATACATACTGTATATGTCCTTGCTGTTTATTTGTTGATTGTTCGAAAAGTAATTATTACCAGTTAATAAATCAACAGTTTCATTAACAAGTGGTACTGAAAGAATATTATCAACTAAAGCACTGATTCTCCTGTGTTCAGGCTTATTATCTATATCTGTTCCCAAATCAATTACATCACCTATGCTAATTTCAACATCATTTGCACCTATCCTTGTTCCATTAACAAAAGTCCCATTGCTCGATTTTAAATCATGAATAAATATTTTTCCATTATTTGGATCACAAGTAAGTGCAGCATGATTTCTAGATAAGACTCTTGAATTGAAATTTCCGTTATCATTCCTGACATTGGTCTTTTTATATGAATTGCTTCTTCCACTTAAACCCTTAGATGATCTACCATTTGTATTATTGTTAACAACAGGTCTTCCTAATTTTATTACATCTGGTTTATTTGGTACAATCAAATGTTTTGTTTCAAATGATCCATTCAAAGGTTTCAGAAATATTATATGATTGTACCTATCTTGTATATATTTATTGTCATTATTTGAGATATAGTCATATTTCTCTTTCAATATACTCTTACCTTGATCATTCAAACCTTTAAATGATTTTATCATACTTAAATCAGGACTTCCCGGGCTTTTTATTGGTATTTTATTTGTTGTGTTATGTGATTTCACTGATTCGATCACATTCTCATTTGTTTTAGCAGTTGGTTTGACAACTGTAAATTGTTCCGTAGGTTCTGAAGAAGTAGATCCTGCACTCCTTGAATTTGATCTTGCTCTCCTGCCCATGTTCTGATTTGAATTTCCTGAAGATTTTTTAGCTGTCGAATTGATGTTGTTGGCTTGGGCTGTACGATTTGGTTTATTAGGTGAACTTAGGGCCTCTTGAAGAGGGGACCTAGTTTGGAAATTATTTCTTCTTGTATAAGATATATCATTAATATCATTCATATTATTCTTCAAGTCCCAATTAACCTAGAGAGCGTTATTTTAATTATGGTTTGACTTGCCTTTATTAATTTATTGTTATCTTCCGGCAGTATGTAGATCAGTTTAGAACATCTATTCTCAGCACAGATGTTTTAACAAATTTTAACTTGGAACTAATCAATTTCAAAACTAAACCAATAGATCCAAATTCAAAAAGAAATTCTGCTTCAAAAAGTAATTGATATTATTTCGTTGTCCGTTGACTCTAAATTACTGATCAGAAAGATATCACTACTATATATATATATTTCTTACTGGATCGCTGTATCTTGCTAGTAGAGAAGTATTCTGTTACTTTTGTTTAAATAAATAAATATCGTATATTCATAGATCATTAACTAAATTCCCAACCAAAGTAGTTAAATTCATTTTGTGATTAACTATATATGTGTATTGTGTAAAAAAACTATTAAATATTTAAATTATTGTTTCAATTAGAATCGTCAATGCGCTCCCTTCAAATGATATATAAAGTACGTGGATTTTTTTTATTTATTTATATTAATAAAAATATTAAAATTCAAAACAAAATTTGAATCAAAATCAATACAAAATATTCGAATCTGTAGTTAATGTTGGTTAATAAGTGAAATAGTTCATCCAAAATTGTATACTGAAACATTTTATAATAGAATATATTAAGTATTTTGACATTTGGTTTTTTTTTGTTCATCCTGCATCCAATAAAACAAACAGTGATCCCTAACAGTAATTTTGTAAGATTTCTGATTTGTTTGTCAATAAAATATTGTTTTACCAAGGAAAATATTAACAGAGAGAATAACTTGATTGGCAATGACTGAATATATTAATAATATTGTTTCTCAGCTTAGTGGAACTGTAGAATTATTACAAAATAGTATTGATGACTTGCATAAGGCTTCAGAGCCAAATAATAATTTAACAGGAACTATGTTACAAACTAAGAGATACTTTGAACTGATATCAGAATATGATGTTGAGAAGGCAAAACTAGCGCAGAATGAAGAGATTGATCCTCTAGTAAAGACATTACATGATAAATTGGGTAGATCTTTGGGGAAGCTCCAGAGAGAATACGACACATTACAGAAAACATATGAATTGAATAAATTAAGATTGAACAATAGAGAGAATGAAGAGGATAAATTAACCGCAGAAAATGACGGTTTGAATAACGTTGATGATATTGCATTTGATATCAGCACGGATATGGTTATCATGGCATCTTCTACCAATGAAGAATTGGAAGAATTGAAAGAATTAAAGAATAAGAGATCAGAGTTGGAGCAAAGATTAAATGAATTGATAGAAACTAAGAGTAAGGATTAATCATATACCAACAAATATGGATAATATTCCAATGTTAAGTAAAGTTGTATGTATATAATGACTTATATGATCGATCTCGTACTCAATGTAATAATATATTAAATAAATTAAAATAAATTTATAATAATTTAGGGATATTTATGTGTAAACATCTTAAGGATCTATATGCAAGGTTAGGTATTTAAATTTGTGTAAAATGTACTTATAGTACTCTCTAGACTGTGTAATTTAGTGCTTAAGCTTATTAGAGATGGGTCACTTGTAGTTGCTACAATTTTTTCCATCTCCATTACTACTTTATTGTTAAAGGTGACACATCTATTCAAGAAATTTTGTGCTTCTGTCAAGGTTGTTCTCTCTGTATTAAATGTAGATAAAATTAAGTTATTAAAAAGATTGGATTCTTCAACTTGGATTCCTTTAGATGAAAGTATATCTTTTAAATTTTTTGTTCTATCGACTTTTAATTCGTCTTTGATATTATCCACAAATGATAGGCCTGTTGTTTTGTCTATATTACACCATGGTGCTTTAAATACTTTCATTAAATTTCTAAAGTCAATAGAAAGTTCATTCTTGATAAGAACCAATTCCAAACTGATTTCATGATGTGTGGTTTCAAATAAGTTTGAATGATCCCCTGGAAATAATTCTTTTATCACTGTGTTGCCATTTTCTGGGAAAAGTAAACTCCTAGGTGGTGTTTGAAGAAGACTTATTGATTGGGCTAGTAACGACAGAGAGTTATTCATCTGTGATATGAAGTGTTCGGGTCCTGTTACAACTTCAATATCCTCTAGATAATGGAGTATATTTTCTAAATTGCTTTTAATTGTAGCTAACTGGGGTAGTTTGTATCTCATTGTGTCGGAATCAAGTTTCAACGCAATTGGTCTTCCCTTATTGAACTCAGGAAACGATACGATTGTTTGAAAGCCAATAATATATTCATTTTTCCTTATGATGATTCCACGTATAGAAGGCAAATTTGTTGAAGGTGTACTCCCCGGAATGTTATTTTTATTATTATTTGTAATTGGCATCTTGAATACATCATTACTCTGTAACATCTCCAAACACTTTTCAACATTGTCTATTATATTGGGGAGTTCTGGTTTAACTATTTCATTAATAAGCCAAATTTTCTCTTGCATTTCTTCTTCAGAAACAACATGTTTACTTAGATCACCAAATGAATCGTTTGGGAATAGTTCGGTGGTCATCTCAATGATATTTATGGAGTGTCTTATTATAGAATTATTTATATTTATGATCTATTGGATGGACGTTTTAAAAAGTTTGTATAGTTCGATACAAATTTGTTGGAGTTTCAATATGGTTTAAAGTTCTAATTAGATAAGTATAATGTCTTTAACAACATATAGAATAATATTGCTCTTTCGATTGATTTTTTAAGAAGTTGATATTGGATGAAATTTGGTTTCACTTACGACGAAGAAGCGCTATATTTTTTATAAGGATACAACCTCGTAATTTTTATTTTAAGATCGATAAGTTTATATATATAAGGTGCCTGCTAATCTAAGGTAAATTTAAAACTTTATATATTTTAAATTAAAAATTAATTTAAATTTGATTAATATTTTAGCAATTATTGCAGATAGGTAATGCAAGTTGACTAGGAATTGACAATGTCAGTTTTAATTAATACTCAATCTTTACGGTTGATTAGCAGCCAAATTTACAATGGGGTTCAAAAAAGACAGATATTCCTTGCTACTGCATTAACAGCAGGGGGTTTTTTGTTTGGAAGAAACACCAGATTAGCTGATATGATGGATAGAGGTGAGATACATTGCAAAGACGTTGATTACGAGACTAAGCGTCAAGAGCAGGTTGAAGCTCGTATAAAAGTTTTACAATCTACAAGGCCTATGAAGCCTAGATATGAAGGTCATATTCCTTTAAGTTTGGTTGAAAAAGTCATTCTATTTGGTGTATCTGGAATAAGATCTTTTTTTCATCCAGAAAATGGTATTAATATTGTTCAATTGGGTGAATCAACTGCATTCCCATTCGTTTTAGAAAACCTAAAACAGACTATGCTTGCTGATGAAACTGGTCGAAGAATATTAAGAGAAAAGCCAAACGTTACAACAGATCAATTAGATATGGTAAAGCTGTCGAAAATGCCAAAAAATACATTTGGATACAAATTCTACAAATGGTTGGAAAAAGAAGGTGTTTCTCCAGATACCAGAGCGCCGGTAACATATATCGATGACCCTGACCACGCTTACATTTTTAAGAGATATAGACAATGTCACGATTTTTACCACTCTTTGAACGATTTGCCAATAATTATTGAAGGCGAAATTGCTGTCAAAGCATTTGAAGCAGCAAACTTGGGAATTCCAATGGCAGCTATGGGGGCTCTTTTAGCACCATTAAGATTAAAGCCTGTCCAAAGGGAAAGATTATATAATATTTATCTGCCTTGGGCGGTCAGAACAGGTTTAAGATGCAAGCCCCTTATTAACGTTTATTGGGAGGAATTGCTTGAAAAAGATGTAGATGACTTGAAAAAAGAATTAGACATATCTTCACCACCAGATTTGAGACAAATTAGAAAAGAAAGAGCTTTAAAAAGAAAACAGATGAAATTAAGATATGAGAAATATGATAATTGAGCACGGACCCTTACCTCTGAATATTGTATGGAATTTGTACATATTGAAAAAAGGAAGAATTATATTGAATAGTTACTTAAACATCATAAAATTAAAAAACCATTAAAATTTGATTTTTGGTTGATACTGTTGAGATTATTGAAATTTTTTCATATTGTAAATTAGTTAATAATTATAAAATAATAGAAATGCGTATTTAGAATTCAAGTAGAAAATTAAATTGAAGAATCTTTTGTGAAAACAGATACTTTGTCTGAATTTGCTTTGTTGTTTAAAGCATCATCTTTTTCAGCTTGTTCTGTATATTCACTTGATGAAATAATAGTATCTGATTCATCACTCATGTTGCTCGAATCGAAACCAGATCTTAAAGAGAATGCTTTTAATTCGGCTTCTGTTAGTTCACTGTATGGTATCATGCCCTTACGTCTTGCTTCTTCGTCGGTAAATGCACCATAATAATCCTTTTTGTCGTGCACTACAGTAACAGTCAATGGGAAAAAGTAGCAAATAATCCAGTAAAGGAAAAATGAAATGGAAAAAGAAAAGAATGAATCACCGTAGTAAAAATTTACAATACCTTTGTTATTATAGTAATCATTGTTAACTTGCCATGCGATACCAGGTAAGCCAGGAGCCAATCCTACAATCATTGCAGCCATTGCCCTCCAATTGACACCTTTTGTGTAATAATAATCACCTTTTAGTTTAAAGGCTTCTGCGACAGAATATTGTCTCTTTCTGATAATTAAATTATCGCAAATCATAACCGAAATAATTGGGGTAATGATCACACCAAATGAACTTGTAACTGTTAAAAATACTGATGAGGAGTTATAGAAATTCCATGGTTGGCAAGCAAATGAGACCATAGCTGTCAGTACAGCACCTCTTCTAATATTAATATACTTAGGAAAAAGACCAGCAAGATCCATACCACTAGCAAAACCAGCATTGGAAATTGTATAGGCAATTTGAGAAAGTGTGAATGATAAACCACAGAAGAAGGTAGCAGCACGACCGGCAGAACTGTAATCAGTAGTTAGCCAATAAGTAAAAAATTCGTTAGGCATCCAGAAAGATTCACCATAAAGTTGTTCACTTGCTGAGGCACCAATAATACCAAATACAGGTACCACGGTAGTTGGTATCAATAATGCTAATATTGTACCTAACCAAATAGCCTTTTGTGAAGAACCAAATCTTGAGTAATCACTTTGGTTAACAGAACCTGGAGATACAGATCCGAACCAATATGAAATCATATATACCCAAGCCCACGCTTTATCTGATCCAGTCGCTGTTGATGGAGCATTGAATGCATCACCCACACCGCCATTATGTTTTGACAGATAAATAACCATACCTAACATAGAGAAAAATGTTCCAATACATGATGAGATTAAAATATACTTAATATGATAAGGTTTCATCAAATAACAAAGGGCACAGACAACATGGAATAAAATAAAACCAATTAATTCTCTGGTTGTCATGTAGACATGATGAGATAACGTATTTGGAAGGGTTAGATAATGATGAGACCAAGAATCTAAAATCATATTGATGCATAAACCACCTAACCAAGCATTAGAAGCATAATTAACGATACTTAATAAGATTCTGATTAGAATACCGAACCATGAACCATATATTCCGAAAACGAATCTTTGTGATAATGTGTAACCGACTTTCCAATCGTAACCTGGGTAGGAATTGGCTAAAGTAAACATAATTGTTAAAACATCACCGATAATAAATGAGCCAATAGTTTCACCATAACTCAAACCGACAGTAAGAGCAGAAGAACCACTTAACCAAGTACCCACTGATAATGATATAATACCCCAATACCCAAAATTTGAGAAGAATCCCCAAGTTTGATACTCACGTTGGATAGGTTGCAAATCAGGGTTTCTTAAGACACTTAAAGTCGCTTGGTTATCCGTTGGAATTTCCAAAAATTTCAGGGACCTAGATATAAATGACTTTGATTTTTCCATACTTACTTAATAGTTTTTGTTGTATGAAATCAATTATTTTGATGTTTCGTTTGGTTTATTGTATTTATAACTAATAAATGACAAAATTTGATGAATATTGGAATTGGAAGCTCAATGATTAGAGTCTATAAATTTCTGAAATAACCAATCTTTTTATATTAAATTATTCAAACTCGACAATGGTTGTCTTTGCAATATTTGATTAATCTTTGATGCCCTAATCGATAAAAAATGAGTCTATTAATTTAAATTAATTATGACGT
This sequence comes from Tetrapisispora nanseiensis, assembly GCA_030568035.1. Taxonomy (NCBI): domain Eukaryota; kingdom Fungi; phylum Ascomycota; class Saccharomycetes; order Saccharomycetales; family Saccharomycetaceae; genus Tetrapisispora; species Tetrapisispora nanseiensis. The sequence goes on along the minus strand of JAJLTH010000049.1, from coordinate 5,975 downwards.
CTGCAATAAAATATCCTAATAGATGCATATATCTTATAAAAAATGGAATGCAATTTTGCAACAGTTCTGTTTAACTAAATTAGAATCTTATGAGTAGTTAACAATTCTGAATTGATGACATGAATAGGAAGGTTTTCGATTAAGAAGCAAAATCTTCTCTTAAGACCAATCTCTTATGTAGTTATACAATACCAGACTATAATTTAATAAAATTAAAATGTAATTATAAAATTAGGAAATATAATTATCATATTTCTTTTTTAATTACTTTATTACGAACATAAAACTTCTTTAAAAGCAACAGTTCGTCACATCCTATATTTTAGGATACTAAAATGAATGAAATAATGATAATATTAATTCAATTTATTTTGTCTATTATGTTTTTTATTGATGCATTGTTGTCTAATTTTTTCCTAAAATAAGGTTTGTAATTAATATATTCACTTAATGAATCGGAAACTCGATCTTGGTTGTCTTGAGACAATAACACAATTACTACAGTGTAAGAAGAATTGTCTTGAAATAAAGGTAGTAACTAAACAACTGCTCAATTAGAAATGGCAAAACCATAAATTCAGTATGAATTACAGTGAACTAACTAAAATTAATATGAAAAACCATGGTTTCAATAGAATATCGTAATAAAAATATGTTTGAAATATTCATAATAAATGATAATGTCTAGTATTCGAGTAAAATGATATCACTCAATTGCATATATAATACTACCACTTTCTTAAAATTCGGAGGCAGAGAATAGCTTGAATAAAAAAAATTAAAAAAAAAAAAAAAACGTTAACCAGATTTATGCAGCTAAGAAGATAAATTATACTTCAAAGCAATATTTTAGGACTCTGTGTATACAAGCTAAACGATGCTTGTTAACATGGGAATTTATTGTATTATTCATGAGTATTTGATAGTTCCTTTTTGCAATAAATATATGGCACGATTCAATGATTTCAATTCATGAAAGCAGTATTCAGTTATCAAACATTCTTATGACAGCATAATAAGATCGAGTCAACAGTTTACTTGATATTGTTTTAATTCTTTGAAAATTAATATTAACTAGATTAAATTCTCGTTAGGTTGAGTTCAGTTTGTGTTACATCAAATGAATGATCACACTTAGTGGGGACTTAGTGTAGATTAAACTGTGCCATCATCATTTATTCGCTATTTGATATAATATTTTCCTTCAAAGTGTTCATAATTATTAAAATACTAATTAATAGTTCAAGAGCCAAAACTTGAATGGATATTTGTATTATATATATATATATATATATATATATATATATATATGTATGTGTATGTGTGGTTGTTTATTTTTAGAAAAGTAAGTATTTGCTATTCTTAAATACATCTGACTCAATAATCCAATAGTAGTTTTCCTTGAATCTGCTTGTTTCGAAATTTGACATATCAATCAAGATTAGTTTCTCGGCCGAAAGAATTGAAATATTCCGGAATTAATGAGTTTATAGAGCGTCACATTTTCTACTTACCAGTCACCATAGTGTGACAATATTTATATTTTTATTTTATGGACAAAATAGAAAAGTTCAAGATTAGACAAACTCTAAGGATATATATTATATATGATAAATTCAAATGCAAAATGCCTAATTATGTTCTTATTATATATGTTTACACACACCATTTATCTAAGATATTTTGATCAATTCACTATTAATGTAAATACCAAAATTGCTTATTTACCAAAAAGGTTCTCAAATAAATGATATTTATTTATTTTTTATTTCCCAACTAATTAACTTCTTCATTAAAATTAATGTCTATAATCATTCCTCAGATTGTGGCTTCTTCCTCATGGCATTACGTTTTGCCTCCTTTGTTTTTTTTCGAATCTCTTCTAATTTAAGTTGTTTTTTTTGTGGATCTGATACAAAATCTGGTTTTTGGAAATGGTAATGACATTCTAGATTTAATCTTTCACAATTAGAACAATTTGGTCTTTCTTCTGTGCATTTTTTCTTTCTTAATCTACATATCCAGCAGCCATTTCTTGATCTTGTGACAGATAATGACTTTTTGCTCTCCGCAGATACGTTAGAAGTTACCTTTCTTATATGCGCTGCCATTCTAATATCTAAAGAGTCAGATCCGTGAGATGATTTACTTCGAGTATCATTTAATATTGGATCAGGTACTTCGTTTTTTTCATATTTTAAATTTTTCTTTTTTTTTGCTATAGATTCAGTGGTAATTTGTTTACTGATTATTCGTTTTCCACTCTTATTCCATGTCACTCCTCTATTTGGCACCGAGTCAATATCTAAAGAAGATGATCTTTTCCTTGATAAGGAAGTCTCGCTACTAGGTGTTTCATTACTTTCGTCGCCACCAAACATTTTCTTCCTATCTTGTATTTTAATAATAGGGCGTTGGACATTTTTTCCTGTGTATATATTTGCTGAGGACGTAGGCCTATTGTTTGAAATATATGATGCATAAACAGTAGATATTTTTGTAGTATCAAAATTTTCATTGTTGCTTGCCAAATTATTCATACCAGTATTAAATTTAAAAGGTGACGATCTCATGTTAGATAAAACCGCCGCAGCTGATCCCATATCTTCATCAACTTTCGCTGTTGGAGGAATTGACGAGGATGTTACAGGTCGTGAACTATTGAGTAATCGGAAACGCACTTCATCTAATTTAGAATTGATGAATTTTGGAGCTGGTGGTGGAAATAAAGTTTCATTATTATTTCTACTGTCATTTCTGGATTCCTTTAAATCTAAATTATGTTGATTCTGTATGGAAGAAGTTAGTTTGGCCTCATGTATGTTTCCTTTGCAAGTATTAGTATGAGTTAATTCATTTTTAAGGTTATTTTTGGCATCTATTTTATTTTTATCATTAACTGAATAAGGTGCATTTACAGAAACCACATTAATCCCAATTTGATTATAATCTTGTCTACTACTTCTAATACTACTGCTAGAACTCAATGATATTGCTGATACTCCATTTTGTGATGAGATAATGTTACCAATTGAGTTAAATTCGTTATTCTCTAGTTTTGAAGATGGTATTAAAATTTTATCACTTTCTCTACTACTAGTATCTTCACGATATCCAGTTGTATTTATGACAGAGTACACGTCATCATTTTTATCATCACCTGCCCAAGGTCCAATATTAATTTTCTTGCTTGAATTTTCAGTTGATTCGTTCTCATTAATCGTTTTTTTATTATTTATCATAAATTTTTCTGGAGCAAAACCTTCACTTGACTTTATAACATTATCACTGGTTTTTTTGATCTGTGAAGTTTTGGAATTCATTTCATCTTCATGTTCGCTACCTTTTACAGTGCTAGTCTGACCACTGTCATGTGACTTTGAAATTTCATAATCCGTTCCATGTTTCGTATAAGGTGAGTTCATTTTGCAATTTTCCAATTTTTCAAAATCCTTGCTTTTACCGCTTAGCTCATTTTCCTTTGGCGGCACGCAGCCGCCGTTGTCATTTTTTAGGATAGTAGGTAAAGTATGATCATTGGTAATATCAGTTTGATTAACATCAATAGGATTATTTAAATTATTAGTAGTGTAATTATCACTAACCTTTTTTGAATCTCTTTTATCATGCTCTATTTCAGGCGAAGAACCAGGGCTCTCAACAGGTGTATTGTTTGGTACTGAAGTAGGCTTTTTTATTAACAAAAATGGATTGTCATCAAATGATGTTCTTGTAGATTCAATGATATTGTCTTTCGAATTTCGGTAATGAAATTCAGATTTTATTTCCGTTTTACTTGTATCCAACATTTCAATATCTTCCGTTTATAATAGTATAAAATTGTAATATGTATAGTTTCATTTAGTAAATGTGTATGACTTGTTTAGTTTATATCCGAAACAACAGATAGTAACTACAGTTTTGTGATAAATCTCGATAGATTGATCACTTCTAATAAAATATCAATGATATTCGTTTTGCAAACTTTTAATATATCTACTTAGATAAACAATAAATTCAATTACAAAATTTCAACGAAATTATTAATCTTTGGTCATACTTTTATAAATATATATATGTATAAATTAATTAGTGTAACCACCTATTTTACAAAAACTAAAATTAACTATCAAAGAAATTTAACAAATTCATAACTATTCTCTCCTCTTTTTATTATTAACTTTGCAGGGATTCACTCAGTAACATAAACCTAGAGAACAATGGCTATTATGCTTCGGCGGGAAATTCACAATAAAGAAAATAAAATTATGATTTTGAAAAAGTTAAACAAAAGGGGATCATTGACTACGAGATCATCACATGAAATCAATTGATTAATGTAACCTTCATGAACAGATGTTTAAATGGTAAGGTATATATTGATATAAAAACGGTTCATACTTGATTATTTGATTGAATACTTAAAATATTGATAAGTATGAAATACGAATTGAAAATTAAATGATCAAGGAATCTATATTTTTATTTCAATATAGTTCAGTGTAAAATTAAAGAATTGAATAATATATATATATTGCAATTACTTGTGCTCTTGGTTTTATTGCTGTCTCTAATAATATAAAAATAAAATAGGGAGATTTGAAATAGTTAATAATTCGTTTCTACTTAAAATAAATTGTCTAGTCACTTATTAGTAGATCTGTAAGTACCATGAGAATATATTTATGGCAGTTTGGAGTGGATACACTTCCTATATCATACGTCTGACAACAATTGAAGTCATTAATTAAAAAAAGTAAAAGCTATGTCTCCAAATTAAATATATATTTTGAGAATCATTATTTATACTTAAATCAGTTGAATAATATTTCGAATTGAAATAATTATTTGGATTTTCTTTAAATATGTCAATCATGTTTTTTTATGTTTCTCGTTAATTTTATTTAATTACTGTCTAAAATCAGATGTCTGGGATATTTTTCAATTTACAGAATCCTTCAACTGATAACTTTTGGGGTATTAAATTTCAATAAATAAAAATATCATGGCATTTAATAAAAGTATTAAGTCGATTGTAATTAAAATTGATTAATCAGAATATCTTTTTTCTAGCTCTAAAAGAATATTTTATCAGATAGTAAATACCGGAAAGAGAAGTGACAGTACCTTGTTCTTGTTCTTAACCTTACAAGAAGTTTATTTTTGAATTTTAAAAAAAACAATTGTAAAATATAAATTACATAATTTGTAGTAACATTTATTGTAATTCGGAGACGATGGCAAAAGTTGATTCTTCCTTATCGACCGTAGTATTTGTTGTAAAGTAGAGTGAATTTGTATAATATCGTTATCCTTTATCCTGATTGATTTATTCAATTGGATTAACAGTATTCTTTTTATCTAGCGTGGTCTTATAATCATATAATTCCTTGGTTTTCTATATCCTAATATTTAATATAAATAAAATATATATTGCATATTTAAAGTTCCTCAAAGTCTGAAAACATCCTTCCTTTTATACTTCTCGAAAACCATGACAAAGTTGGAAATTGAAAACTTTTAGAAGCTTGCATCACGTTGACTATCTTGTCACTTCGATATTTCTCTCTTATAACGTCTCTTGGTAGTTTGCAATCTATCAAATCAAGATTTTTCTCTTGTGACGTTTCTTGATAGTTTGCGATATATCAAAAGGCACTTTTAGTGAATATGTCATTACCTAGCTCATCTTAATAACTTATTAATTTGTTTGTATTAACTAATCAACATCTTGATGATATACATATTTTCCAACAGTATTAGATTTAAAATTTATTTTTGTTGGATTTCGGAGACTATGGTAGAAGATAGTTCTGCTTTGTTAGCAGTAGTGTTAGATTTGATGTTTAATTGAGTATTCATATTTGAGGTTATAGTATTACAGTATAATTCCTTGACCCTCTTTTATATGAATTTATACAAGATATATTTATTTATAAAATCTACAAATTATTTATCTTGATGACTTGGTGAAA